>RJWT010036060.1:0-13337 GCA_004365215.1 Cuniculus paca | reverse complement strand
ACAAAAAAAAAAAAAAAACAAAAAAAAACCTCCTGGTTTAGAATAGATTTGATTATTAATTATTGGAAAGAGACTCTCTTGGATACATTTTAAAAAGACTGTCACAGAAAGCCGGGCGTGGTGGCTCACGCCTGTAATCCCAGCACTCAGGAGGCTGAGACAGGCGGATCGTTGTGAGTTCGAGACCAGCCTGGGCTACAAAGTAAGCTCAAGGCCAGCCTGAACGGCATAGTGAGACCCTGTCTCAAAAAAACAGGGCTGGGGATCTAGCTTAGCGGTCTAAGCGCCTGCCCGGCAAGCGCAAGGTCGTGAGTTCAATCCCCGGTGCCGCAAAAAAAAAAAAGACTGTCACAGAAGTGATTTTATAGAAGAGCCTGGGCTAGCTCTGATTGGAAAATAACTGCCTGTTTTAAGACATGGCTTTCCATGCCGTTGAATTACGATGTGCCATCTTCAGCTGGAAGATGTCCGTTACCTTGGTTCCAGCGTCTGCCTGCCTTATCTGCCAACCCCAGATGAGTTGATGTTGATTTTCGTCCAGCACAGTTCAGTTTCAGCAGCTGGGTAGGCATTCAGTGCAGTTGTGGAGTCCCTAGAGAGGGTTCCAACTGGGAGTCCTGTCAAAGCAACCCTTGTTTGGTGTTTTGTTATTTCTAGCATAAAAAACAGCAAAAACAAGAAGACTCAGTCAGTGCTCTTGGGATTTCCAAGCTCCTGCTTCTCTTGTCACCCCTCCTTGATGGCATTGCTGATCTGACCACGTGCTCTGCCTCAGCTGGTGTGGGACTGTGTTCCAAGTTGTGCGGCTCATCAGCTGCTTGGCTCTGAGTTGTCGATGCTGGACAAGTGTTTGGAATATAAGGGAGATTGAATGTCTGTGAATTGTGCTCTCCATTCCAGGTTTTCCTTTCCGTTTTTTAAATCCTTACTGTCTCTATATCAGGACTTGGTCTGCAGATAGACCTTATTGGGCTACTATTTTCTCTAGCTTTCAGAATGCAATGTTTTTACCAAGTTATCCCCATCCTTCAGGTCAGAGGCTGGTAAGACTTGTCATTTCTCCTCTAATACGTACCTTTTCAGCCTCATGCACATATATTTGGAACCTTTTCAACCTAGTGCACATATGTTTGGAGCTTATAGCCATCTAATCATTTGAAAAACTATTTTCTCTGAGCTGTATGTAGATTTTTTTCCTCTGTTCTTCACAATTGTCTTGTTCAGAACCCCAAACCAGAGCAGCTTGCTTTGAAACAGTTATGTTTTGAAAGTTCAATGCGAGTCACATTTTTTTATAAAGCTTCTTATTTTCATCTTGGCTTTCTGAGATGTATCCATTCCTGATGGATTGTAGGTGGCTGCTGATTCCTAGCACCCTGATTCCACAGTTGATTTTTCACCCTCCCCCGTCCACATCTTAACCTTAGTGGTGTGTACAATACTGCAACAGTGTGTCCAGTAATGTGTCCAGTAGAATCCTTCGAGGAAGAATTTTACAATAGAAATCTGTTCACCTAGTTTCAGTTCTATAAATTCAGATTTTCTTGAAGCAGAAGGAAGTGAGATACATGTTCTGGTAAGGACGTGTCAGGAATGGGGGAGAGTTTCCCCCTATGAATTGATAAAAGCAATCATGCAGCACAGCATCTTGTGAGAAATCGGGAGTTGCTTTCCTCAGTAATGAGATTAAGTCAGGTCAGAAGCTGTGTTTTTGGGTTAAGAGTTAATTTATTTAAAAATTTTTTATTTAAGAACTTTTTTAAAGGAATTAACTTTGTTAAGTATGTTTATAATTTGTATACTAGTAAAAATGAGAAGTTGAAATTTTAGCTAAAACTAGTTGCTATCAGTTGTGTAATGTCAGAGTTTCTTCTACATTACAGTGAACCCTCGAATTATGACTGGCCTGAATTATGAACAGCTTGAGTTATGACAGGAATTTTAGGTTTAACTTACAACTAGTCTTGAGTTATGACCTGTGCTTCCAGATGGACTCAGATACAGATTTAACCCTTACAGAGTTCTGGAAGGAGCATTACAACATCCTTTCCTATGTGGGGTTCATCGAGAAATCCCGGGTCAGTGTCTCTGTAGGACACTGAGATCCGCCTGTGTACAGGAGAGGGACTGAAGGCTGTGCAGAGGAGCCTGAGCCTTCAGCTGACAACCTGAGTTACAAATATCCCTTGGACCGCATTGAGTTCCTAAGTCACAGGTCCCCTGTATTTCACTTGATTCTCACAGGTATCTAAGCTTGGAGTACTTGTCTAACATTGAAGTACTTAAAGCAGTTAAATTCCCCCTAGAACCTCCAAGCTGGAGTTCATCATTCCAGCATTGTTCCTGCCTCCTGGGGCCTAAATACTCACTTCTTTTAATGGAACCTCATCAGGATCTGCAGTTCTTAAATGAAATAGGCAATGATTACAATTTTTTTTAAAGATTAGGAGACAGTTCCTATAGTCAGTATCTTTTTTAATTCTTCTTGAAACTAATATTTGTTACTGAAGTATCTTAACAGAATTGACATAGCACAGTATGTAACACTGGCCTTAAGATTCAAATTTGAAATTTCTAACAATTTTAGACTTGTGATTTTTCAGTTGGAAAGTATTTTAAAATGTTACTGAATGTGCAGAAAATGTTGTGGAGAACCTATAAGTCATTATACTTTTAATTTATTATGTTGGTAAGAGTTAAGCACCTGGGAAGGTTTTCCTTGTTGGGTCAAGCATTCAAAGTGCTGTTGAAAAGAATCAGATTTTGTAAGTGTAAATGCTGTTAAATTTAAAGGAATTTGAATTGTAAATGAGACCAGTAGAAGAAATTTAGTTTGGTTAACATTTACATTGAATTCCACCAAACATTAATTAAAGGATCCTTTGGAAGTGATTATTAAAATGTAGTTGTTTTCTAAGTGGAATATTTCTAAGTTATACTTAAAAACTTAAGTTTTAAAATGCCTAACTTTAACAATGAGCTATAGTCTTATCTATGAATCAAATATCCTCTTGAAGACACTTGCTAGTAAGTGAATGATGGCTGTATGCCTGTTCCCTGGGCCACAGTTAACTAAACCTGACCAGGGGTGAGACACATGACTCAGGTTTTCTCTAAACAGGGGTTTGTTTTTTTGTGGCACCAGGGATTGAACTCATGACCTTGTGCTTGCCAGGCAGGCGCTTAGGCCGCTGAGTTAGATCCCCAGCCCTTGTCTTTTTGAGACAGGGTCTCACTATGCCGTTCAGACTGGCCTTGAGCTCACTTTGTAGCTGGTCTCAAACTCACAACGATTCTCCTGTCTCAGCCTCCCAAGTGCTGGGATTACAGGCGTGAGCCACCATGCCCAGTTTAAACAGGGATTTGTAATTGGGATTTGTAATGGAGTTCTTCATCAGGGAAAATGAGAGAAGAATGAAAGCTACATGCAGAGAAAATAAAGACAAAGATCATCCTGTCCCAGCAAATCAAACTAAAGGAGACTGGAAGCATTTTAGTTACTGATGACTGTTTCCCTAATTCTGCCTGTACTTCTCAGTCCTTCAGGGGTCCATGAAATTCTTTGAAATTCTCTTAATAAATTGTTTTTGTTTGAGTGACTGTGAGTTTCTCCTGCTTGAAAAGAAATGACAGAAAACACTTAATCCTGTTATTTATTGAGACAAACATTTGAGTCCAGAGAATTGAGGTTATATCAATGAACAAAACAGATAATCCCGGCTTTCATGGAACTAATATTCTAATAGCTAATAAGGAGATGTTCGGTAAGCAAAGTGTATAGTGGGTCAGATGGTGCTGAATGATGTGAATGAAGTGGTGGAAAGGGTAAGGAGAGGGAAATGTTAAGGATGGTAGGTGAGTTGAAGTTTTAAAAGAATAGGTTGGGACAGAAGTTGAGCAAAGTGCTTAAGCCGAGATCGCATGTTGGGCTGAGTGCAGGTGCGTGCTGGCAAGATGGCCGATATACAGAGCCTGGGGCAGGGGAATGGAGAGTAGTGACATACAAAGAAAAGTCAGAATGAGGAAGAAACTGGACACATCATAACTAGACATTGGGGAGGAGGTTCTGTAAAAGGGAGCAGAAAAATTGGGTAACCAGTAAAGCGATGTGAGCTGGGTTTAGTTGATGGATGTATCTGGAATGCTCTAAAACACAAAGTGTCACATTTGATGTTTTGATGTATACACCATGCAACATATCTGATAATTGTTGAAGGTTTCCTCCTGCTCCTTTGCAATCCTTCCATCTGTCCTCCCCCTCAGGCACTTATAATGCTTTTGTCATAGATTAGTAGTTTTGCATACATTTTCTGGAATTTTATTCAAATAGACCAAAAGATAGATTTTGTAAGAGGCTGGCTGCTTAACATACTTGTTTTTAAGATTCATATTTCTTTTGCAATTTAATTTGGAAACAGACTGTGCTACTAGTGATAATCCCGCGGAGGGAAAAACTGATGACATAAGTCAGTGGGGTCAATTCCTGGAGCATTTTCCTTGGCAGAGGGGATGGGACTGAGGGCCTGAGTGGAAAAATTAGCTTAAATAGGAGAGTAAATAGCTGGGCATGGTTCAGGAGGGAAGGCAGAAAATGCAGGCACAAAGGCAATTATGTTGGAGTTTGTGGAAGTTCTTTACTAAGTTTATTGGGAAAAGAGAAAAAAAGGTAACCAATTAAAATAAGAGTGAAAAGCCGGGTGTGGTGGCTCACACCTGTAATCCCAGCACTCGGGAGGCTGAGACAGGCGGATTGTTGTGAGTTCGAGACCAGCCTGGGCTACAAAGTGAGTTCAAGGCCAGCCTGAACAGCATAGTGAGACCCTGTCTCAGAAACACCAGGGCTGGGGATCTAGCACAGTGGTCTAAGCGCCTGCCAGGCGAGCGCAAGGTCGTGAGTTCAATCCCTGGTGCCGGTGCTGCAAAAAAAAATAAGAGTGAAAGAAGAGGTGAAGGTTTGGAAATTTGAGAAGTGGACAGAAGATCGGAAATATTCATAGAAAGGTTTTGGAGCCATTTGCCTGGATTTGAACTGTGGTTTGACCACTTAATAGCTTTGTGATTTGGGGAAAGTTATTTGCCATTTTGTATCTAACTTAGGCTGATTGTGAGAATTGGGTTAGTATCTGTAAAGGTATCTAGAATATTCCTGTTTTCAGCTTCTATGATGATGGGGCAAGTTAATGGACCGAGAAAAGGAAGTAATGTTACCAGCCACACCGAGGGCCCATGTTGGCTAGTGGCATGCAAGGCCATTCAGCATGATTATCTGTTTTTCTCTGTTCAGCTCTGAAGATGCAGATGTGAAATATCCTGAGATAATTTAACTGGTGTCGAGGCTTTTCATGGGTGAATGCAGAATAATTGAGGAAGGGACGAAGTGGTGTTGGGATTCATGCAAAGGGGTGATTATAATGGTGGGCTTCAGAGTCTGTTGGCTAATTATGGAAATGAGGACGGACTGAATCAACAGTAACACAGCTGAGCCAGTAAATCGTTAGTCAATGCCGGTCTGAAGAGTTATGATTTGCATGCTAGAGATAGTGAGCTAGAGACATGGGAGATGTTGGTGAGAGAGGTGAGTATTACAACGGCAGAACTGTTTGAGGTAGTGCCTGGCAGCCAGGAGCTAAGATTTTCAGCGAGTGATGGGGAGTGAGTGTCCTGGCGATCTTTGGTGAGGTCTTAGGTCTATAGTCAGATGACATGAGACTCAACAGTGAGGCTTCCTTAGAATGGAGGGAGAATGGTTTGAAAACAGCATCAAGGAACACCCACTTCCTGTTAGGGCAGTTGTACAAAGGGTGTGGGGACAACATTAGCATTTGAGAGAACGGTAGAGAAAGCAGCATTCCAAATTTTAGTTAGGTTAGGGCTTTGAGAATTAAGAAATTGAGGCAGTACAGGACATTACTGAAGACTAAGCCCAAGACCAGAGGGCAGAGGCAGAGGGTTTAAGAAACTAGAGAAGGGTAGAAGTGGCATCAAAAGAGAGAATATTTTAGGGTAGGGGATGAGGCATAACCTAGGGCTCACGTCTTCTGGCATAAAGAGGGCTAGAGGACCTTGTGACATTGGCCCTGATTATTCTGAGACAGGTACTGTGTATGAGGGAGGAAGAGAGGTGAGACTGTTTCAGAGTCAGAACTCAATATCGTTGCTCACACCTGCTGCACAGGTGTTGAGGATGAGAGAGGAGCAGTACTGTGTAGTGAAAAAGTAAAACAGGTTACATTCACCAAAATTTACTTGAAGGCATCCAGTTTGTAAAGGACAAAACCAGGACTCAGATCCAGGCAGTTTGTGCAGGGTCCTAGACTACACAAACTCTTTGTACCATTTCTATCCTCCAGCTCTTGAAACCCTTTGCCCCTGCTTCCCTGGGCCATTTATCACTAAGTGAGATTGCCTCATCCTTGTTCATCTCTGTCCCCATTTCCAAACAGAATCCAACACGTCCCCAGCCATTGCCCCCCTGGTGTCTTCATTTCTCCAATCCTGTTAGCACTCCAACTGGTGTCTGGAATATGGTGGTGTCCTTCCTGATGGCTTCCAGCTTGGCAGTCCTTCCATCCACCTGTCCACTCATGACCAGTGTGGTCATCTCATTGATGTCATCACTCTCTTGAGACAGTGTGCCAGGGATGTGGGAACTGAAAGGAGGGTCGTGACAGATGAAACAGCCAAACCTCCTGTCCTTTGCTTTAACCTGGGTGACTTCCGGGCTACTGATGATGGTTTCCTTGACTGAAAATTGTTCTTTGAATGTTTTGATGCTGATTCAGAGCTTTTCTCTACTTCTCTTTTTCTATGGACATTTCTTCCTCAATTGTGTTTACTTCTGTTCATTCTCCTTCTCAACTTCCACTCATATTGTTCTCAAACATCCAGCCACTCTATTCTGGGAGAGCTGGGGCCCAGGGATTTTTGCTGGGTCACATCGCATACACCTTTTCAGGTTACTTAGTATGGCACAAGGTTAATGTCCTGAGCTATCTCAACTAGAGGTTTCTAGAGCCCCTCCCTACATAGGCCTCATGTTTTTCAAACCCTGATCTGTGCTTTCCAAGACAATAGCCCCTAGTGGCTATTTAAGTTAAAATTAATTAAAACAACAGCAGTTCCTTAGTCACACTCCCTGAACATTTTGAGTGCTCAGCGACCACACGTGCCTGGTGGTTACCATATTGGACAGCACAAATAAAGATCATTTGTGTCACTGTAGAAGTTTCTGTTAGAGAACCTAAGATCTTTGGGTCCTATTGATCTCTTCCTATTTGGGGTCCAAGTCCACCCGTTTGATTTGGTCTGAAGCACTCACTTGACAGCCACTTAATCTGCTAATCCACTGGCCACTGCCTTGGCCCTTCCTGGTTGCATTAAGGAAACAGAACCAAAGAGGCTATCTGTGTACATGTATGTGTATTCATCTCTATTCTATGTCTGTGAGAGAAGGGAAAGGAGTCCCACAGTAGGCTGTTTGTAAACTCGAGTACCAGGGAAGCTGGTAGAGGGGGTCAGATCAAGACCAAAGGACTCAGGAACAGGAAAGCCAACAGTATAACTTTCTGTCCGAGACCCAGCACCTTAGAACCCGGTGGCCACTGGTATAAGTCCTAGAGTCTGAAGACTGGAGAACCTGGAGTTCTGAGGTACAGAGTAGAAGAGTGTCTCGGCTCTCAAAAAGGAGGGGAGTATATTTACTTTTCTCCTGTTCTTTTGTCTTGTCTGGGCCCCAGCTCATCGGAAGGTGCCTGCCAGCACTGGTGAGGGCACATCTTCGTTGGCTCACTGACTGAAATGTCTGTGTCTTCCAGAAATGCCCTCCCAGACGTACCCAGGAATAACACTTCACCAGCAATCTCAGTATCACTTGTTCCAGTCAAGTCGGCAGCAGAAGTGAACCATCACAATGGCTGTGGCCCCCCTGCTCCTTGCTTATGACCCCTGGCTCTGAGCACCCCAGATCTGACTCAGGGTTTTCTTTCTCTCACTGGTTCTTGCTCATAAGCTCCTCCCATGGCTTGATCCTTCTAGCCCTGCTGCTGTGCCCTGGTGAACTGGTGTTTTCCCCAGCTCCTCATGAACCCACGAGTATGGGGAAGGGGCCCTAGGATGAACAACTGCTCAGTGCTCTGCAGCTCCTGTGGTCAGACTGGAGGGCCCCCCTCCTACCACTTACCAGAGTCTTGGGAAGGATCAGGTGGCACTAAGCTCACATGATGCATTCACATGCTGTTAATTCATTTAACAAACGTCTAGACTACCAGTTCTGCCTGCAAGTGTGGGGCCGTGATGACATTAATGGATGAACTCTCTCAAGGCTGCTCATGTTGAAGACAGCCATCGCCATCCCCTAGAAGATCTCACCACTGTCTTCCTTAACTAGAGATGCTAAACCAATCTCCCTAAGTAGAGCATGGACAGCGGTACATCCACCTGAGACTCACAACACGATGCAACCAAACAGCAGGGTGAGTTCCAGCCAAACTCAGGCCCTTGCTGACTTGGTTCATTTCTCTGAGTCTGCTTGTCGACGCTCCTCTGCCCTCAGTGACTGCCATCGTCCCCTGTGGAAGGACACTTAAGGCTTACAGAATCCTCATGCCCCTTCTCCCTTCCTCTCCCTTTATGAATCAAAAGAGGAACGCTTCCGATTTACTTTTACTTTTGCACATCTATGCTTTTGTCAGTGCATTTGAAATTTAAGTTTTGTGACTAGTTGCCGACTTCGATGTGAGGGGTAAGGGAGCATTTGGGAGGTGAGGAAGAGAGTTTCTGCTTTTGAAACTTCGTTGGTTAGTGATAAGCTTAGCCCTGGACATGAACCCAGTTTAGTCATTGCCTCTTCCTGGCTGGGAGAGCTGGAAGAAAGAAGAGTGAAATAAAAATCAAGCTTTTTCTAAGAGGGATCTGAAATTTTGAAGAGATTGTTTAGGGACTAGGACAGTTGAGACTATAGAAAAATGATTCCCAGTGGCTTCCAGGGATGGAAGGAAGCAAATATTTGCTGAATCAGGCCCATTTTGCTTACCTGCCTTGCACCGTGCCAGTCGCTGAAATGAGTTCAGCAAAAGATCCGAGAGCAGAGTTTGCAGACCTCTCATCCCCAAAGGTCACCCACTGGACACCTGTGCAGGCCTAAGCAAAAAGCTGGAGGGTCCAACAAAAGTGACCTTCAAATCCTTGAAAAGTAACAACCTGTCTGTCAGAAGTGTTAGCAACAGCAAGGTTAATGGGAGACTAAGAATGTTGTGCTCAGCTGTGTGACCTTCCCGATCAGTGATTTGCTTTATTGTTTAACTAGCATATGTTTGTGATAAAGCATAGTGGCATTTTTCCTGGGGAACAGAAATATATGCCTATCACATTTGATCATTTTTACTCCCCCTGCCCTACCCTTCCTCTCCTTCCATCCTCAAACCCCTTTTCCATCTCCTGAGTCTACCTTCCTGGTTTTTGTCATCTCTTTTTTATTTTGAACTTTGAATTCTTTCTAATTTTTTATTTCATATAGGAGAAACCATGTAATACTTAGCTTTCTGTGTCAGCCTTATCTCACTTAGCTTTTTTCTTTCTTTCATTATTAGTATATTTTTGTGATGCATAATAAATACGTTCATCACAGATAACCGGTGCATACACACATTGCATCTCGCTTCTTTTTACTTTCCTTTCCCCTCCGCTTCCTCCTGTCTCCTCCAAACTCAAATTCCCTTTCAGTAGCGCAGTGTATCTTCCTGTTTCCTATCCTCTATCTTTTATTTTGCTCTTTAAATTATTTTCAAAGTCAAGTTACTAAAAACAAGTGAAGCTGGAAGCTTTATTAGGCTTTTCTTTCAGTTTCAAGATCCCAGGACACCAAGTTCTTCCCACTCCTGCGTGTGTCACCTAAGCCACCAGCTTTACTTTAGTCCTTTCTCTTCCCACTAATCACCAATAAGGTGCCTGTACCTTGGGAAAAGTAAATCACTCTTAAAACCATGAGAGTTTTAATCTTAACTAACAAGATAGTTTTGAATAGCAACGTATGTGCTGGGCATAAGATTCTAAAGAATTAAGTGGCCGGTGATGATTGTTTTCATTCTTTCTCCCAGCCAACCTGTTTACCACTCTGGAACATTTACTCACATACATTTATGTCTGCATATCTGTATACCTACAGATAGTCAATCTCTATAAAGATTTTCTCCAATGCAGTTGAAACATATTATATAGACTATTGTTCACATTGCTTTAAAACTTTAATAATATACCACAGCTCTAGTTCCACACCAGTACACATAGAACTGCTTCTTGAAAAACATACACATAACAAAAATTTCCTGATGGTACAAAGGGGTAGGGTATATGGAAAGAAAATCTCTATTCTTTACATATCTCAGCCAACTTTCTTCCAAGGTAATTAGTTATATACATTACAGCTCCAAAGAGAAACAACCAAACATTTTAAACATTTTATATTGTGTAAGATTATGGAGACTAAGAAGGCCCACATTCCACCATTTGCAATGGGGAGAGCCAGAAAAGCTGATGATGCGATTCAGTCTGTTAGTGAGCTATTCATATACTTAATACCAGGGATTGAGTGGAGGGCCTTTTGCCCTAAACTATATCCCCACCTTTTTTTTTTTTTTTTTTAGTTTTGAGGCAGGATTTTGCTAGGTTGCCCAGTTGCCTGGACTAGGCTTAAACTTGCAGTCTTCTTGCCTCAGCCTCCTAAAGTGCTGGAATTACAGAACTGTCTTACCAGGCCCAGGTCTGGTTGTGAAGGCCAGGAAATTGTGGGTGGAAGAGGCTTTTGGTCAAGGTCCCAAAACCCTAAATTCTGAGAACCAGGACCTCCAGTGTCCAATGGCAGGAGAAGATAGACGTCCCAGCTCAAGGAAAGAGAGTGAATTTACCTTTCCTGTCTTTAGTTTCTATCCAGGACCTTGACAGACTTGGATGGTACCACCCACATGCATGAGGGTAAATTTTCCATATGAGGTCTACTAATTCAGATGCTAATCTCTGCAGGGATCACTCAGACACACCCACAAGAGTGCTTCCCCAGCTCCCTGGGCACCTTGAACCCTGTCAAATTGACCCACAATTAACCATCACGGGACTACCAGTTGCCTATGTGTCTACAACAGCCAAAGTTCAGTATGAGAGCAAATCATTCTGGGAAGCTAAGGCAGACCAGGATTTAATACAGGGAGCTAGGTCCTTGCAAATCATTGGAACGTAAATGGAGCACAGCTCTAGAGAGCAAAGAGCCCCTACTGCTGCCACCGGGGAGCCAAGAATGGACCCTGGATTGCTGAGTCACTTTACCAGTCACTTCCCAATTCCCATCTGCAGACTTGCTTGTTGTAACAAGCAGGGAGCTGGGCTTCTCTTCCTGCCTTCCAAATGCACATGTAATTGGAGGAACTCAATTTTGCATCTGGAGCATTATCTGCAAAAGCATCCGGGAAACGTGGGTGTTAGCTTTCCAGCTCTGCACTTCTGCAGGCATCCCGGAAGGAGGAATGAGATAGAGGGTAAGCAGCGCACTGACACACATTCCTCCCCAGATTGTGCGTATATTATCAAGTACAGGAATACACATAAACTCGCTTGTGAACAAACAGAAATGCACTATAGCACTATAATTACCATTCTGCATTTTGGTTTTTCTATTTATAATGCACTAGAGATCACTCTACCTTAGTATACATATCTCGACTTCATTCTTTTTATACTGGCTTGCTGTATATCACTGTGTAGATGTACCATAATCAGTTTATCCAGTCTCTTTCTGATAGTGTTTAGGTTGCTTTCAGTCTTTGGTAGCTAAAGGCAGTTCTTGTACTGAGTAAGGTTTTACCTAAACTTGGCTGCATTTTGAGGAATGCGCAAGAGGATAAACCAACACAGATTGCCCTGATCTTGGAGCACAAGTCAAAAATCCCCTCATTCCAAAGTCGTGGTTGGACAACTCCTCACCCCTGAGGCTCATCTTCCTCTAAGGAGATGCTACCCACCATGAAGGCCTGCTCCTTATGCAAGCACTATGCTTACCAGTTCCCTCAGTGTTTGACACTGTGGCAGGTGCTAATATTCTAGTTCTAGTTAGGTGAATTGCCCAAGGTCACATATTTGGGTAGCAGGAGATTTGGATTTAAACTCAGCTCATTCACTTCAGAAGTATCTATTTATACTCTCAACCAATAGAGGAACAGCATCTTCCATCTATAAACATGGAATATGTCTTCATTTACCTTAGTAATCTTGACTTCAGGTGCAAGTACATGCCAGTGCTTAGTAAAAGATGTCTAAATGAATGAATAAATTAATGCCTTCTTTTTGGATCTAGGCTTTCAGTTTGCACAAAAAAAGTACTTGGGTTGCTGCGTGCAAGATGAAATTGATATATTTTCATTTTTGTCTTAAGACGCAACCTAAAAAGCATCCTATTGAGAATTTTGATCAAAGAAAATTGAAACCCTGTTATTCCAACAACCGCCTTAGCTCACCATTAGGGGGCAGTATTATTCTGAAAACCGGGAGAAGCCTGCGGTTTCCTCAGCTCTTCGAATCCTATTGATGCTCTAAAGATAACAAGGGTTCGCTCAGGGGAAGAGGAAAACAAACAAACAAACAGAAGCAAGCCATTAGCTTATTGCTATGTTGACAAAGTAGATTTGAAAAAATCTATAGTTGTTAGTAGTTGAGAATGAGAAATATGAAAATAAATCTAACCAAGGCTCTATGTCAGAGTAAACCCTTCCTTCCCCAGTGCTGTATCATCTCGGCAAGTCCCAGCAACTGCGACGTCAGTTTCCACTTGCTGTAAGTACTTGTAGGGTTGCTGAGAGAATAAATGCAACAGCGAAGAGTGTCTCATCTGCTTTATTGCATTTTTCAAATGTTTGTCATTGTAGAAAGCCTACTTGCCCTGCCCCGTTCCTTGGTTTGCCTGATTACGGTAACATTTGGATCACTTTAGTTAAGTTGAAGTTTGATCTTATGTTGTTATAAAGGATAATTTATAAATACACGAATAATATAAAATAATATAATGGAGATGTAATGATTTGAGACTGACTGCTTATAAGGATTTTGCAACTAAATGGTGTACCTTACAGGATATGGAAGTAAGAGGGACAGGGTTATAGCTCAGTGACACAGCGCCTGCCTGGCAAGCGCAAGGTCCTGAGTTCAATGCTCAGTACTAAGAAAAAAAAAAAAAAGAGAGAGAGTTATTACACAACCTCAGCTAATACAGTTAATTTGAATAAAGAAAAGTCTGCATTAATAAGTATGTTTAAAGACATGAACAGGGTGTTTAAAACTTGTGCTGGAGCATAATG
>RJWT010036059.1:0-13315 GCA_004365215.1 Cuniculus paca | reverse complement strand
GTAGAAAGCAACAATCTAGGAGTAGAATTTTTTGAACTTTTGGTACCAAGAGTGCACCTTAAAAAATTGTTTCATCATACTGCTACCATGAAAGAAGTACTTAAATTCTCATGTCAGAATTTTAATATATTTCAATTGGTTTGTTAAATAAACAGGTTTTTTTTTTCTTAGTCCCTAAAACTTAATGTGTGAAGTGCTGGTGTGTTGGTGTGTTTACACGATGAATATATAAAAAAAAATTGGCAAGAGAAGTTGCAAAAGGTTTGATGAATATAAAAATACACCAAAATATTTACAAATACATATTTCTGTGATGACATAAGATGTAAAACAACTAGAAGTCTGTACAACAAATTTGTGATTTGTAGTTAGGAAAAAGGTTACTTTTAATGAAATTGTAAATGACAGAAATATAACTGTAACTTTCCTGTAAAATTTTACCTCTTTTATTAAATATAAAAGAGGATGTCTGGCCTAATGATAATATTTATTAGTACTGACTTGTATAAACATGAGTATTGGGTGATTCTTTGTTCTATTTTGTGTTTTTAATGCTTTTCAAAACAAAAATTAGAGCCCGTGTTAAATATTTAATCCCCACCTGGAAGAAATCAAGTTCCTTGTTTTTATAGCCTGAAATTAAATCATAAAGTCATTCTGGAAATGTTTAAAGTGAAGTAAATACACATTATAAATAAAAAATTACAATGGATACAATCAACATTTTTAGCAAATAGGAATGGTACCTAAGGGACTGCTTGGAATATTGCAAGTTACGTTTAGTTTCCTTTTGAACACACTTCAATTAGAGAAAGGAACATAGTTTAGAGCACACTTTTTTTGTATTATAGCACAAGTGAGAAAATTTCTACATATTCAGCACTCGGGAGGCTGAGACAGGAGGATCGTTGTGAGTTCGAGACCAGCCTGAGCTACAAAGTGAGCTCAAGGTCAGCCTGAATGGCATAGTGAAACCCTGTCTCAAAAACAGGGCTGGGGATCTTGCTCAGCGGTCTAAGCACCTGCCCGGCAAGCGCGAGGTCGTTAGTTCAATCCCTGGTGCCGCAAAAAAGAAAAAAAAAAAAAAGAAAATTTCTACATGTAAGGAACATTTGAAGGGTACAGTTTTCTTTGGATTTTTCCTGATTCCTCAAATACATAAAAACAAATGCTTTACAAGCCTGGTACCTGGGTCAAAGATCTATTACTTTGTTCAGAGAATAGTTGCCAGACCGTCACTTGTCCAACTACCAAATCTGTCAGTGATTAAGAGAGTAAGGGAAGAAATATAACCAAATATAACTATTATATTTATCAACAGATTTGAGTTGTTTTGAAGAGACATGACACTTGAAACCAGGATCACTAAAAAATCAAATGGAGAGGGACTCAACAAAATAAGAACAGGGGGAAACTTCTTTCCTTAGTCACTTAAAAAAATTTAATAATGATACCTATAGAACCTCTACAGGAGACACTACAATTCATATTTAATTCCTTGCTTTGGAAAGCATTCTTTTTAAATCCAGGCTCAGGAGATGGATAGCCACAGTTATCGCTGCTGTCTGTTCTGGAAGTTCTAGAGAAAAATACACGTTTGTCGGGATTACAGAAAATACACCAACTTTCATTTCCACAGAGTGTAAGATTATGCTCTAGGAAATGAGAAAATCTACATGCATCTTACTTGAATTAATAAAAAATAGCAAACTTTGTATGGACCAAACACCACACTAGTAAACTATTGATGATTTATATGTGTATGTGATATAGAAATGAATTTGAAGAAGACTGTTTGCAATTTGCAGAGTTAAAAAAAAACAAACTAAACCGTATCTTTTAAAGAATGTATACTCATCTGGAGGACTGCAAAAGATTAAGTGATATAACAAAAGGCAGGATATTGGTTAAATTGCAAAAAGAGTGTGCTGCTCTTGGAAAGAGTTGGACGAGAAAAGGAAAGGTGCTTCCCAACAGCAGGTATCTAGGCTGTGATAATCCCATGCGTGATCTCTTTATTTCATGTGTCAAGTTAATCATCTCTATTTTATTGAACTTACATATGTGATTATAGGAAATAAAATTTTAAAATAATGCTTGAACTCAGAAAGTTGGTAAAGGTAGCAGTATGCAGATGGGACCAAAAAAAGCTTCCTTTCTAATTTAGCTGTCAAAAAAATTGTTCTAGAGAAAGTTACTTTCTCTTAATTTGAAAAAGTATCTCTTGTCCTGTAAGGTGCAAATACAAGGGGACTAACCAATGTTCAAAACTGTTTACTTTGTTTAGAGAGTTCATGACTTAAAATTAAGTAAAATTTTTGGACAAACACTTTGTACCTTATAGAAACAGTGCTAGAGTTAAATTTGTCTCCTCTGCGAAAAAAAAGAAAAAGGAACTGAAGCATGATTTAGACTTAATTATAATTATTTTTATGATTTTGTAGTGAATTTTAAACATCTGTATTGTCTTGCATAAAATGTTTCTGATTAAATTGTTTGGTTTTAAAAATGGATAAGTTCAATGTAAAATAACTGTACCTATTATTCTACAAGCATATTTTTATTAGTTTTGAAAATAAAGTTAAAAATAGCAGCAATAATACTTAATTATGCAGTTTATAACCTATTATCAGCTACTGAACCATCATTAAAAATCCACTAGTGCAACATTAGTAAAATTATATTTTTGATCGAAAATTACAAGTACAGTCTTACTTTTGCCTGAAACTGAGAGGCATGTTTGCTATAACTATATAGCAGCTTTCTAAGAGTCATTAGTCTATATTAAAAGAAGGATCAATATCCAATTCCTAGAAGAAAGTATCTTTTTTCAAAGACGGGTAGGTTCTGTCAAATCCCGTTAACTTGATCTATTATAAGCTTATCGAAAAAATAATGGATGACAACTTCAAAATGCTTTTTATGATTACCACACACGGGGAGCTAAAATTTCATTAAAAGTTATCATTTATGGTGTAGCAGTCTTTAGTTATTTGAGGAGCAGAGAACAAATCTGTTGGATTAATGATATTTCAGTCACTCAGAAAAGTCATGTTGAGAGTTTTCTAAAATGTAAGGACCCATGCAAAAAAATTATTTCCTTACTTTTTAAGTCATTCGGTAACAGTTATTTTAAATCATACAGGTTAGTCAACTTAGGAAGAGATTAAAGAAGAGAAATTGTGATGTTCAGATAATTAAAACCCACATGTATTGATGATCCTTAATATATTATCATGTTTAAGAATAACATGCATGAGTTTATGTAGTTCTTTATTTCGATCTCAATTCACAACTGTTTATCTTTGAACTTTCACATTTCATAGAATATTGCAGTGCCTGGCACTGAAATAAAATAACTACATTTCAGACTAAGGAAGGAAGATTATACAATTACAATTTGAGATGCAAACATAATTTTGGAATTTTAGGTTAGGGACAACATATTCAATAGACAAATGTATTATCAGCAATACCGTGCAGTGATGGTTTACTACTCTGTCATGGGCACAACTTAGAATATTCATAGAAATAGGCAAGTTTAATGTTTTGTTCACATAAAACTAATACTGGTTCATTCCTAATAGATTTCTAGAATACAAATTTTGATTTCTAAATATAGTTCCTAGGAGTTTCATACTTCATTAAGTGCATTATATTTTGTTAACATCAAACAGCACTGGCAAATAAAAGTGATTAAGGAAAAACTAGATCTTTATGATGGCCATCAAACTATATGAACTTCTATTGAAAAAGTTGTGTAACTTAAATGAAGAATAAAATTATCTTCTATTTACATTTTATCTTAGAGATTTACAACTAGTAGGATGCATTTATTCTTATTTTCTAATTATATGCATTGTAAGAGTTTTAAAATTAGACCAAATTTACTTTATATCATATATTGACCCTAATGATTGTTGATCCATTTGCCCAAATATTTCGTGAGTATATTTCATGGGGCAAGTACTCTTCTGGTACCAGAAGGATAGCTATGAAGAAGATGGAGAAGTTGCCTTTTTCATATGGCCTATACTCGCATGGAGAGGAAAGAAAATAAATAAGACCAACTTAGGTAGTGATAAGCTCTATAATGAAATCATGTGCAGTGACAATGCCTGTAGCTGAGCTTGTTTGGATATTCTGATTGACAAATTAGTGTTTGAGTTTTAATAATTATGTGACCTGAAACCTATATGGAGAATCAGGTCATATCAACATCTACGTAGACCACGTTCCAAGCAAAGGAAATGGTAGTATAAAAGTCCTAGTATAGGACCAAGTTTGCAAGTTCTGATGGCAAATTTGGAGGTCAGTGTTCTTGAACTTGAAAGAGTAACAGGCAGAGTAGAATACGAGGTCCCAGAAGTGGACCAAGAAGAGTTCCAAAAAACCCTTTTGTGATGCACTTAGGATTTGTATAGTGAAGAATCACAGATTCCAGTTGCAGGTTGTAGGTCTTATTTAGATAAAATTTGTTTGCAATAATTACAAATCCTGCCAATGTTTAAACTCTCTTGCTCATCAGTTGTTTGTCCGGGGAAACCATCCTTAGGAAAGAGACTGATTTCAATTTTTTTCCTCTTAGTTTCCAGTGTTTAAAGTGATATATACAATCAATTTCCTGTACATGCATTGACATTAGCATTTCAGCTTGACATAGTAAAGCAAAAAGTAAAGCAAAGGCATCTATATTTGTGAAATTTTTATAAGAAATAGTGATTCACTAAGGGAATTTTAAAATAAGCTTGAAGATTTTATACTCACCTTCTTTTAGAAACTTTCAAGCATATTATTTCCTTACTTCAAAATATAGTCTATTCTTATTCTGTTAGCTATGGCAAAATACTAATTTCCTGAAACCTGAGCTGATCTATCTTCAGCTCTGTAACTGATCATATAGAGTTCGTCAGACTTGCTTGATAAAATATTATTATGCAAAGTATTAATAAGTGTGCTTAAAATAATGGGCTCTGTTAAAGTCATTAAATCCTTCACTGAGATAACCTGTATCATTGTACATTTTAAAAGCAAGCAAAACTTTCCATTTTGTGACAGTTTTTGGTTTTCAAAATTCTGCATCCCAGCCATATCCAGCAGAATAGCATTTGAGAAAGCACATGATTAAAATAATTAATTTAGGTCAGCTGTCTTTATGAATACTAAGCTTTCATGCTTAAACTTGTACAGGTATCACATGGTCCTTATAAATAGGGTTATATTATATATATATATATATACATACATACATATATATGTCCTTTTTTGTATGTGACTTTATAAACTATTCGTCATTGATTAAAGAACATGATTCCTGTTTTTTCTCAGTAGGAAACAGAAACCACAAATTTTGCCTATTCCACAGCAGGCATGTTATCAGCAGGCTTCTATTAGTTCTTCTCAATCTAAAATGCGAAACCTAGTATGCTGAATAAATAATCAAAATGCTTCTATATGGATCTTCCCTACGTGTGGTTAGCATAATGGTCCCTCTGAAGCTTCCTTGATTGCCTGGTTACCGCGAAGGTTTTCCCTGTGAGCAGCTGGGTTTGCCTAATACTGGCTCACAAGAGTTTAGGTTCAGTGTTGCTTCACAGTAGGAGGTTGGTTAATGGCACCTTTCTATTATTAGAGAGGCCGTGATTACTTTTAATAACATTTTTGTTACTGTTCACCGTGCTAATTTGCCTCATGTTTCCATTATTTTATGCATACCATGATTTTATAAAATTTTCCATTACTGTAAAAACAAAATGTAATAAAAACAACTCCAACTACAAAACACACTGCCGCCGTGCGTAACTAGCTCCATTTCTTACTTCTAAAGAAATGCGACTTCTTAATAGACATAAATAATAGCCCAGATGAGAAATCAATTGTTAATCAACCAATAGAATAGCAATTATGAATTGAGAACTATTTGGCATTGCTATTCAAGAGTCCACTGAAAGAAAATGTATAGTAACAGTAGCTTCCAAAGGTCATTTCTATCCTGTGACATATGAGGAAGTAGGATTTCTTAATCTTATTATGTATAGAAAAGTGAGTAAACAAAAAGGAATACTTGTTATTCTGAACATGAAAGCAGATATTGGTTTAGAACCCATTGCTATAATTTTACTGGATGTTCATTTTATTTTCAAATTTACATCCATAAAAGAACTTTATAGGCCAGGCATAGTAGCACACAGCTGTAATGTGAGAAGTCTGGAAGGCCTAGGCAAGAGGATTGCAAAATTTAGCTCAGTCTGGGCAATTTAGTACCATAAACCCTGTCTCAAAATAAAAAAAAATAAAAATAAAAAAAGGGCTTGGGGTGTAGCCTAGTCTGGTGGCCCTGGTTTCAATTGCTAGTACTAGAAAAAGAAAGAAAGAAAGAAAGAAAGAAAGAAAGAAAGAAAGAAAGAAAGAAAGAAAAATGTAGACATACATATACTTGCATTTTTATTTTGGTTTTGGGGATTTTTTTGTAGCCATCAATATTCTCATTTAAAAATTAAAGTTAATTCTATCATGGAATGCTTTCTCTGTTTTATGTTTTTATATTATCAGATTATCAGCTGAGTTCTAAAATGCATTTAAATTATCCAGGAAAAAAAAATCACTGAAGAGTAGAAAGTAAAATAATCTTTAAAAACATCGTCCAACAACGGCTTACCACCCCGAGCGTGTCTAAGCCTACACGGTAGGCAGCCTTACTGCCTCAGCCACCTACAACCTTTCCCAGTGCTATGTCATGGCTCTCGGTTACACTGTGCAGGTTCTTTCTTCCTGAATGTATCTTCCAAATTATGACATTCTAGTCACAGACATTGGGGGTGGAATTGATCTATTATTATAGGTCATATAATAACCCTCCAGGAGCAATCCTCCGTGCTGTATTATCTAGGTTATTTAAAATAACTCGAGAAAAAAAGATTTCCCCTTTGTCTTCTTGCACAACCAGTTTCCCCCATGGAATTCACTTTACTCTGATACTCTAACCAGTTGCTAACAAGCAAACCATTTCTTGACATATGTAAAATTGCACAGACTTGTAATACCTCCGGCACATTGTGCTCTTTAACATTGCTATTAATATGTTAACAGGTGGAAACTTATTATCATCTGACTGCTTGGAGTGTGAAATGTCTTATACTCATTTCATTTTCAATTCTTTGTAGTTTATGGTTACACTTGATTAAAGGTGGTACTGTGAACACTTCGAGTTGTTTTAATTCAAGATAAAAATGCTGAGGACTGTGTTCAGAAATATATTGGATATTGATTCTCATGTGGCCTTAGCACTTGTCTAATCTGAATTCAAATGCAAAAATTCTGAAATACTATGTGAAAAGTAGATTAAAGTGGAGTGAAACTGTAATCAAAATTAGCAATCTGAATGCAGAGGAAGAGCCATACAACAATAACAAGGAAATACTAGAAAGTGATTTAATGCATTGATAGAAAATGTCTCCAGATGCAGAATTTGAAATTAATAATGGATACTGTTCATTTTAGTTATAGCTTATCTGCATTGCCGTGATATTTGCAAGCTAAGTGCATACTGAAAAACAGTAACGTTAGAGATGCTGATGTAGAAGAAATATCAGTGCTGCAGAGATGCACTGATGTCCACATTTTCAGAATACCTTTCCCTGATATTCTTTTGTTCCCATGCCAAAAGAAAACAATTCTGCTCTCATATAGCATTAGCAGCAGTACTTGAGAATAAATACTGTAATTCTTTCCAACACAACAGTAAGAAAAAGATGATTTTTAGTCCATAAAACGTGTCTTACTTTGAACACATGTGGAACATTTTTTCTATATGTAACCATTTGAACCATAAATCTGTGATAGTATAGGAGATTCCACCAAAATTTTATCTCTACTTGCCGAGAGTTTTCACCAGGGCCTAAGGATTAAATTGACATAAAATAATGCGACAAGCATACAGATGTATTGAATTCTGTATATGTTCTACATGCCACAAAGGCTCTTGTAAGGAAATGAACACCCAAAGAAATGAGAGTCAAACATTCACATACTAAATTTGAAAAGAGTAGTAAATTATGAAACTATAACAAGGCTAATGGCTTTGGGCTACGGTAGAGAATTATAAAGAAGTGATGAAGAAGACAGAATTAATTTATAAGGTTCACTGGTATGGATTTCTCTTGGCCTCCCTTCCATAACCCTGATGATGATAGTGTGGTTTCACTCCTGATTTCTTCCTCACAGGGCTTCTGCTTTCAAGAAGAGTAAGGAAGGTCAGGGAACACTTCTTGTACCTGCTGATTTTTAAATTCCTTTAGTTCAAAATAACACGTTGGCCAAAGTGGCATATTTTGGTATAGCATATTCTGCAATGTATCAGTATTATCAGTAAATGCATGTCTCCCTTCTGGTGAAGTAAAATGTTCTCTGATGGGTTCACTGAAAGCAATCTAAATTACTCATTCTCAGGCAGAGAGATGGCACCTAAACAAGAAAGTATGGCCAAAAGCAGAAAGTAGCAGAAAACAATTTACACCCCAGAAAATCTGGTCCTGTGGAAGCTGCATCTGTTGCTATAGTGAATGATTTCTTGTCCTGATGCCTTAGGCCAGTTTTCTCACTCAAAGTTCCATTACTCTCTCAAGATTTCTAGGGCAGAAGTATGTCGAACTGATCTTAAGACCTGTGTCCTGCCTTGCCTTGGTCAGCCGAGAGGAGAATCTGGATTTTCTTTCTTTTTTTCTCTTTTGTTGGTGGTACTAGAGATAGAACACAGAATCTTCACACTGAGCTAAATCCGCAGTTATTTATTTATTTATTTATTTATTTATTTATTTATTTTTGAGAAAGGATCTCACTAAGTCAGCCAAGGCCGGACTCCAGCTTGCATTAATCCTGCTGTCTCAGTCTCCCAGAGGCCTGGGACTACAGGCATGTGTTAATATACCAGGCCTTGTTTTTTTTTTTTTAAACTAATAGGAATTAAACTATTTCCCACCAAATGTATGAATGATTGGAAATTCATCATATAGAAAATGAGTGGAAGTGAATAGAGAAGCCAAAATTGAAGTATAATTGCTGTTAGTACCTGTGTGCATGAGGAATTACATTAGACAGTAAATATAATTAATGTGAAAATACACCACACACTAGGCAATAAAGCAAGCTTAAGTAAATGTAAAAGAATCAAAGTTATGCCATGCTTCTAGGATGTAAGCATAATTTAACATATGCACATCAATAAATGTAATGCATCATATAAACAGAAGCAAAGATAAGAATCATTTCATCATTTCAATAAATGCAGAAATTCTTTGACAAAATCCAATATTCTTACCTGATAAAATCAATGAAGAAAATAGGTATAGAAGGTCCTTATATCAATCTGATAAAATCCCTATATGACAAACCTATTGCCAACATTGTATTAAATGAGGAAAGAATGAAAAATTTCCCTCAAAAATTAGTAAGAAGACAAGGGCATCCACTATCATCATGCCTGTTCAACACAGTATTTGAAACATTAACAAAAGCAATTAGGCAAGAAAAAGGAATAAAAGAAACATGTATAGGACAAGAAGAATTCAAATTATCTTTCTTTGCAGATAACAGGATACCCTTTGAGGAATATCCACCAAAAGACTTTTTGAAATAATGACCAAATCAAGTAATGTAGCAGGATACAACACTAACGCACAGAAATCAGTTCCCATTATGTACATTAATAATGAACACACTGAGAAAGAAATTAGAAAAGATACAATTAATAATAACACCAAGAGTAGTTAAACATTTAGGAATTAACTAAGTAAGTGAAAGACTTCTGCAATGAAAGCTGCAACCCTGTGAAAAATGAAATCTAAGAGGACAGCACCAAATGAAGATATCCCCTGTTTCTGGATAGGCAAAACCAATACAATCCAAATGGTCATATTTTCAAAATTGAGGTACAGATTTAACACAACTCTAATAAAATATCGACTGGGTTCTTAAAACAACTGGAAGAAGCAATTCTAAAAGAGTCTCAGAATAGCAAAAGCAATCCTGGATAGCAAGAGCAAAGTAGGAGGCATGGCAATCATGGACTTGAAGTTATATTACAAAGCTACCATCATAAAGACAGCATGGTATCTCCACAAAAACAGACCAGAAGCTCAGTGAAACAGAATAGAGGATGCAGAAAAAACTCCAACATGTTCAACTATTTGATATTTGACAAAGAGGCCAAAACTAAACTGAAAAAAAGATAGCCTCTTTAATAAATAATGTTGGAGAGAATAACATACAGAAAATTCAATCTTGACTTGTATCTCTCACCATTTATTAAACTAACATCAAAATGGATCAAAAACAACCTTTTAAAATAGAAAAACTTTAACTACTGGAAGATAAAGTAGGTAAAATACTTGAAGTCATAGACATAGGCAAAGACTTCCCGAACAGAACCCAGTTGCACAGGAAATAGTTCCAAGAAACATAAAATGGGATCATATCAAATTAAAGAGCTTCTTCACAGCAAAGGAAACAACCAACAAAATTAAGAGCCAACTTACAGAATAGAAAAAATGTGTACCAGCTGTTCCTCTGACAGACTACTAATACCTAGAGTATATAAACTCAAAAATTAGACCTCATAAAAGACCCTATCAAAAAAAATGGACAAATGAAATGAATGACACCTCACAGAGGTATTAATAAACAATAAATACATAAAGAAATCCTCAACATTGCTGGCCATTTGAGAAATGTAAATAAAACAACACTGAGTTTCCTTCTTATTCCAGCAAGAATGACCATCATCAAGAAATCAAATGATAAAGACTGATGAAGCTGTGAGTTTAAAGGAATGTTTCTACACCACTGGTGAGAATGCAAACCAGTACAAGCACTATTGAAATCAGTATGAAGATTCCTCAAAACGTTAACAACAGTAATTCCATTTGACCTAGCTATTCCCCTTCTAGCTATATTCCCCAAAGAGTTAAGGACATCAAATCACAGTTACACATGCATACCCATGTACATAGCAGCCCAATGCAAAATAACTAAATCTCAGAAGTGACCTCTATGGCCATCGATCAATAAATAAAGAAATATGTAGTATTTACACACAAGGTAGAGTACAAATAAAAATAAAAAATGAATTATTTATAGCAAAATGGATGCACCTTGAGACCCTCATATTAAGTGAGATAGACACACAATTTCAAAGAGCACATGGCTTCTATTATTTGAGAAACACAAATTATAAGTAAAGAACAAAATAAGAGATAATAGGAAGTAGGGAAATTTCTCAAATGGAAAGCAGTCAAGAGACAGTGAGAGGATGGGGTAAGAGGAGGGAAAGGGGATGAAAAACAAGAATTAAGATCTTTTAGATACATGTGCCAATGCCACACAAGGAATCTAAACATTATGCATTGAGAACATGTACTAATAAAATTTAGCATAATATAAAATATATTATCTACAGCAAAAAATAATAACCAAAACTTCATCTTTTCTTATACAGATTTAATAATCTTTCAAATATGTTATAAAGAACTAATGAGGATGAAGTATTGTCACAATCTGAAAATTTGAGTAACTTCTTTTCTCCAGAGAGCAATTATTATTTTTTTCCTTTGGAAAAATTAAGGAAAGAAAATTTTGCCTATCAAGTTATATCCAAATTGCAATGTGTGAAAACTAATCTTGTTTCCTCCGTATATGTGTCCTAATATCTAGCACTTAATAAAATTCTCTGCATGTCACCTCTCATTCTTTAGAACCTAAAAACACTTGAAAATACCTTTGTAGCTGCCACTAATATTGTTATCATTAACGACAATTTTTGTGTTATATGCAGTACAGTAGTAAAGGTGCCCATTCTGAATCTCAAAGAGAATTTGATTATCACTGCTAATATATTGTGAACATCTACTAACTACATCTATTTCCATAATGTCATATGCAGCACCTTTGCAATATTCACACAGAGAAGATATTCTCTGCTGTCAGTCGATGGATATGTGCATATGTTCGGTATTCTTACTTAAATTTATATTATGTTTGTTGTTTGTTTTTCCCATTTGCCTGCCTTTTGCAAAGTAGCAGCACAGTGAAGTCAGGCATATATTCTGTCCTGTTCTCTTTTGTATAACCAGTCATTATCACTGCTTCACACATAGTAAGTGCCCAGTAAATTATTGTGGCAAAAGTGTGCATTAACCAGCCATAATACTTCTCTTATCCTACCTTTCCCGAAGATTTTTAAAGTTAAATGTACACATTTACGTATTTGGCATGCTTCTTTTTCTCTGTCATTAGTAATATATATATGCACATGTACATACTATCAACATTTCACCAGAGTTCAAAACCAGTGTATGCAGAAGGCAGATGTTCTTAGTTGTTATGAACTTTACTTACTTTTATCAATCTCAGACTTAAACTGCTTTTAAATGTAAACTGGATATATAAAATTGGTCATCACTTTTACTCTTTCTCTGTTAGCAATGCTACTTAGACTCTTTATGTTTCACTTAAGAGTGCCTCATAAAGTCAGATTTCTGCAATAGCTTCTTTAACTTCAGGATATTACCATCTCTGTGTTTGCCTGGCCTATCCCACATGAATCAACACTTTCTTACCAAGGATAATTTTATCTAAGGACTGTTGTATTCATTCCCTTTCTTTTCCTAAAACTCATTTTAAAAAAGTGGTAGGAAAACATTACAGGTCCAGAAACAACTGGAAAAAAAAAAAAGGAAAGGCTGAAACACAAAAGTTAGAATTATTTTGTGAGGTATACAAAGGAGAAGAACTAGATCAGAGTGTGGGGACATATCCTGTTAAGTTAGGTTATAGTTAGTCTTATACCATAGTTGGCTTTTGGATCAATGACTGACTTAAGGCATAATAGATAGAGCTAGTATAGCAGTATGAGTGGAGATGTTAGTAGTGACATTTATAAAAGACTCACTCTTGTTGGCAGTGTCTGAAACACTTTGTAACCATTATCTCATCTATTCTTAATACATTGTTACAATTTAGATCCAAAATGTCCCATATTAGTCATGTGTTCAGAGATGACCCTTTCCAAAGGTGATTGGATCATAACGATGCTATACCCATTGATGAGCATTTAGCAGAATAAGGGCTGTATTGGAAACTGGACTATAAGTCATGCATATTTCATCCTGGCAAAGACATTTTCTACATTTTGCCTATGTGAAACTGAATTTAAAGATGGTGGACTAATCTGGGAAAGGAAATTTCAAAGCCGAACAATGTTCAGGCTGTGGGTACTGCTGGTTGCTTTTGTTCAGATTTACAATGAAAGTAAGGAGCAAAA
>RJWT010036058.1:0-13342 GCA_004365215.1 Cuniculus paca | reverse complement strand
ACTTGTCATCCTCCTGCCTCAGTCTCCCAGACTGCTGGAATTACAGGCGTGCACCGTCACTCCTGAATAGCAGAGTCCCATCTTAGTGATAACTGGCAAGGACTCTAAGGAAATCAACTTCTGAATTTTTCCTAGTTTTTCATTCTCCTTCTCCTGCATCTCCTCCTACCTCTCTTTACAATTGTCCACAGCATATTGCTCCTCCTTCTCCTCTTTACAATTGTCCACAGCATATTGCACGAGTATATTTTTAAAAGATTTGGGAGTAATATTAATCTCTAAAACATTTTATTTCATAGAAATGACACTTTTTTTGTTTGAATCTTGCATTGTTTTTCATACTTAATTGAGTGAATAATGGCAACAAATACCACTAATATAAATTGGCTTAGGAAAAAATACAGTAGGCCCCTGAAAATCATTACTCAACTGGGGAGACCAGAAACGTGTGGGAGGAGCAGAGAACAGCTGATTAGTTATTCATATTTCCAGTATGAGGAATCATAGGAATCTGTTCTTCATGTCAGTTTGGTGGAGAGCATTTAAGAGACTTTCTTCCTTCAATAAAACCTTGGCCTAGTTCCACTGGATTCAAGTGATAGAGTTCTTCATGGCAGTTTTCCAATTGGGCTCCTTTCCTACAATCTCAGAGGAGGTTTCTTCAATATTTCTGTTTTCTCCAAAAGTTTCTAAATTGTGGAAAGAATAAAAGTCAGTACGTGCATCTTAGAATATACTTTTGGCTTAAATCACTTATTTTTCTTTGACTTTTTTTTTGTATCAGAAATCGAACTCAGGACCTTGCACTTGCCAGGCAGGTGCTATGCCGCTAAGCTATGTCCCTGGCCCTGAGTCACTTATTTTTCTATGATGCATATTTGATACATTATATTACATATATATCATATTTGCATACTAACTTTGAGTGTTATATATTATGTATAAATATAAAAGACATAAAGATCTGTTGTACATAAATGTGTAATAGATAAAGATACATATGGATGACTTAGAATATGATCAAAAGAGAACTTAGAATTGAATGCTGAAAGTTCAGGGCTTAAGGGTCAGTCATCTAAATATTAGCAGGGAAAAAGTAGATAAGACAAGCAGCTGCGTTCTGTCTGCTTCCTCTCCTGGAAGGGCAGGCAGTAATATCTACCTTAAGAGGTAATGAAATTATCTTGGCATTTAAAAAAAAATATCGTGGTTATATAAGAGTACCTGCATGGTTAATATAATATATAACTGGTTATATAAAAATACAAAAAAAATGTAGAATGACACTAATATTGGGAAAGGTATTGGATACTTCATTCTTTACTTTCACCCTTTTTTCCTGATAAAACTTTGTATTGAGGTGAAACACACACACAAAAGTGCATTATTTACAACTTCGCACTTCTATAAAATTTTCAAGGTGAATACCTCCTTCCTGCCACTCAGACCAAGAAACAGCACCCCATTGGCACTCCAGCAACCCCATTTACCCTGTCTTGTAGTTGCTGTAGAATATACCCTCTCATGGTAAGCACTCCCGACTTCTAATAGTTTAGATTATTTTTTTTTTCTTTTTGGGTATCAGGGATTGAACTCATGACCTTGCACTTGCCAGGCAGGCACTTATGCCACTGAGCTAAATCCACAGCATAGTTTAGATTATTTTGATCTAATTTCAACTGACATTAATGGAATTCTTCAATATGTGTTCTACTGTGTCTTTTTCCCGCAAGGTTGTTCCAACCCCATGATTTTCTCATTACTTATTATAGTATTCCATTGTTTCAACATATCATGATTTATTTATTTTGCCATTGATGGACAAGTGTGTCATTCCTAGTTTGGGACTTTTTCAAATAGTGCTGCTATGAACATTCATGTAGTCTTATTTATCAAATGCTTGTGCTTCTGTTGGGTATATCCTTGGAGTAGAATTGCTGGGTCACAGTGATCAGCTTTAGTAGATAGTGTCAAATCATTTCTAAAGAGATGCTGACAGTACATACTCCCACCAGCAGATGCAATAATTCCAGTTACTTCTCATTCTCTACAACACTTAATATTTTTTGTCTTCTTAACTATTCTGTCTGCACATATTTTTTCACTCCGATTGGAGTGTTAGATCAATACTTATTTATTCATTGGTTTTAGACTTTATCTAAAAACAGAAAATTTTGCTTCTCATAACCTCCTTCCACTTTTTATTCTGTGTCCCTTCTCTTTCCAATTTTACTGGTTATATTATTTTAAATTCTGTTATTTACTTTATCATTCTTATGCTGTTAACTTTAGTTATTATCTTTTAATCTTAAAATAAAATTTTAGAAAATGACTTACCATAGATTTATAAAGAAGAAAAGACTATATATATATATTTATAGGCAAATGCATTGATAAACAATGAAGGTTTGAACTAAAATTTCTTACAAATCATAGCATTGTTTAAGAAGCAGAAAACCTGAGTAAGGACTGAAGGATTTGGTTTATTCTGTGTTGGGGGCATGGTCTGCAGAGAAGGAAAGGAGAAGAATGGAAGGATAGAGGGGAGGAAGGAAGGGAGAGAGGACAGGAAGAAGGAAGCAGTGCAGTCATGAGGTGGGCAGTGCCTTCTGAGGGAGGATCTGTGGGCAGAAGGCAGTGCAAGGAAGATTGAGGTTGTTTTTTCCTAAGAAGGAGGATAATTTTTTAGGAACTGACACTCAGAGGATTCCGTCCACATAGATAGCCAATTTACATAAATCAGGATAACCCTACAGCTTTTTTTGTGATTAATAGTCATGGGTTTTGGGGGATTTTTTGCTTGAGTTACAGAGATAATTGTTTCAACCCTCATGCTTGCTTGGCTTGTGTGAGACTCAGCCCTCTGGTCTGCTGAAGGGAATCGAATCATGACTAAACACAAAGTCTATATCCTGTCTCCCGTTTCATGGGTATTAACTAATCCCACTTCACTGAAAGTCTGGTCATAGTGATTAAGCTTTTTGTGAATGCACAAAGGAGTTGCCTCCAAGTCATTTAATACCATTTTCAGATTTCTCTTAGTTTGAGAGACTGCTGATTCTGAATTTGTTTCCTCATATACTACATAGAAGAATGTGACAGAAGGAACCCAACATTGTTTGCTCAGAAGATAAATTATAGGGGATGTAGAAAGACTATCTTCAAATACATGATGATTATCAAAAAGAAGAGAACATATGTTAAATAAGTCTGACTTCAGAATTTAAAAGCAGGATAGAAAGCATGGGTTTCAGCTTAGTTTATAAGGATGGGTTTCCAAATACTTAAAGCTATTTAATAAAGTGATGCTGTGCATATGAGAGAGAAAAGACTTAATGCTGAATGCAGAATGTTTAAGCAGAGGGTGAATGAGAGATTTTTAAAGTTAGAATTTTTAGCATCTATCTCACTTTGAGATGCCATTAATCAATACATGGTATTATACTGACTCTGAACTGTTATCTATTGTAAAAAGCATCTTGATTTCAGAGAGATTACGATGTAAAAATGGAGGGTGTTAAAACTGATGAACTAGCTGGGGATTTAGCTCAGTGGCCTAAATGCCTGCCTGGTAAGCACAAGGTTGTGAGTTCAATCCCCAGTGCCACAAAAAAAAACAAAACACAAACAAACAAAAAAAACTTGATGAACCGTGGTTCCTATTTTCTTCTTGTGTGAGAAGAGTTTTTGGTCAATCATGGGTTAGTGATTTTCATCAATTTCTCTGTTTGCCCTCTCCTCTCACACTTTGCTTGGTTTAGTTAGCTCCTGGGCATGCTTGTGGGTTTACACATCTAAAGGAAATGATATTACCTATTAACTCTTTTGCAATAAAGTCCATGACTGTGTGACCTAGCACAAATGGGGTTGGAGAGAGTTTATTCTGATTAGAAACTAATCAATAAGATAAGTACGACCATGTAAGCTTCAGATGGGAGAATATCTAGGCCTAACAGTATTTTCTTGAGAATTTTTTAAAAATACTTTTTCAGTTCATTGTCCAGAACATTGCAAAATGTTGTATTTGACCAGTAAATAAACACATACACATTTTATTTTGTATAGAATATCTATTGTTGAATTATACCAGCACATCTGTGAGCACTCTGTGAGCACTCAAAGCAGCCAGTGACGCTTTTAAAATGTACTTTGAGAAATTTAGTGATGAGTAGTGACTACATATGGCATTTCTTTTAGCTGTTTGGTCTAAAAATGAATTTTTAATTGCCCTTATCATAGAACATTATTTTAAAAGGCTTTTTTGAAGATGATCTCTTATAGGCTATTTTCTCCTTAATCTTATCCTATTAATTTGCACATCCTCTAATGCCTAGAAACTGTCTGGGGAGTTTTGTTATACTTTCTATTTGCCTTTTTAGAATTTACTGACATCTACCTTGTGTAATCATAGCGATCCCTTTCTGGTAAAGATGTGCAGTCCTGGAAGCAGCATCTAACCCTGTTGCCAGAATTCCATTGCTGTTGACTTTTGACACGTTCTTAGCTTTGATGCTGCAGTAGTCTTTGCTAACTTTGTAGTAAGTGTGATAACTTTTCAACCAGGTTTCCCAATTCCTGGCTATTAGGAACTTCTGAAAAATGAACATCTGAAGAGGAAGGGGGTTATTTCTGATTGCCTACAATCAAGTCAAATGTAGATTTGTACATTTTCCAGACATTTTTGGCACCTGTCAAGTGCAAAAGGAAATGCAGAGGTGATCTTAAAAAGAAAAAGCCTTTTAAAATAGTGTCCTACGATAAGGTCAATTGAAAGCTGATTTTGAAACCATACAACTTTTTAAAATGCCATATGCGATCACTACTCATCGCTAAAGTTTTCTAAGCATGTTTTAAAAACTTCGCCAGCTGCCTTTGCTTATGGGTGCCCTGGTATGGTTTTCCACGACAGCTGTCATGATGGTGGGCTCCTTTTCTCCTTACTGGAATGGCATGGCTGAACTAGGTCTGCGACTGCGAATCAAGCATTCTTGGAAAACGTATGCCAACACACCTATGAAGGTGCCCCTTACCTCTCTTTCAGAGATATCATCATTTGCATCTGAAGAGTGAGCTGGCAAGGTATCCAGTGAGCACAGAATTTGCATCTTTTAGGGAATCATACTGTATTTGCCTTTGTAGGCAGCTAAAGGAAAAGGTAAACATTGACTTTGCCTTAATTTGCTTACTTTTCTTCTACCTCGCAATTGGCATTTAGTTCCCATGTCTGTGTCATTTTTGAACTATGCATAATCATTTTGTTTTATTTTTGTGAAGGAAAGGGAGTTGAACTAATTTGTTGTGTTTCCATGAAATGTCACTAATAATTTCAAATCCATGAACTTGGATAGGTAGTGAGAAAATGCAAAATGGGCTCTGTGGTTTTCTCATTAAATGTCTTTGAATGTTGCAAACATTATTTAGAGCCTCATTTTGTTTAATATGAATATGTGATTTCTGCACACAAAATGTTGCTGAAAAGATAGGATATATGCTACATGAGTCCCTTTACTTACAGGATTCATATGAATGTAGCACTGCACGTAGGTACACGCTGGGGGATTTTGAAGTTGTGGATTTCATGCCCACAAATAGGCAATTCTGAAACCTCTGCTTAATCAGAATGGCCACTGACCACTCACATCATTCTCCCAGAGGGTACAACGGTCTCTTTTTCTTACAGCATCTCTCACACTCTCTCCTTACTTCTTAATCCCTGTTCACTTTTTACTCCTGGGAGAACCAAGCACTATTCACATATGAGGAGAATGCCTGATTTTAGGAGGAAATGAATATGTATCTACTGCCTTTGCAACAGAAAAGCAGCCAGACAACCTTTTCAGTTTGGGAGACATTTGAGGTTCTGTTTAAGTTCCTTTTAATAACAAAGTCTATGTTTCAGCTTTTTGTAAATTTGTGATGTTCCCCACTGTCCTCTCTCTTCTGATCAAGGCATTTCTGAACACGAGGATAGTTCAGCTTGGTGAGATAAATGACCTAGGACTCAGGGGAATCTGTGCACCTTTTTTTCCCAGTGAGCAGAAGGTAAATGCCCCAAAGCGTAATAATGTGAAAGTGGGCTGGGGATTTAGCTCAGCGGCTTAAGCGCTTCTGCCTGGCAAGCGTGAGGTCGTGAGTTCAATCCCCATTACAAAAAAAAAAAAAAAAAAGAAAAAGAAAAAATCTGGGTATGGTGGGGCACTCCTGTAATCCCAGCACTCAGGAGGCTGAGGCAGGAAGATTCTTGCAAGTTCGAGACAAGCTGGGCTACAAAGTGAGCTCAAGGCCAGCCCGAACTGCATAGAGAGATACTGTCTCAAAAAACCACAAATAATAATAATAAGTTCACAAAGAATATACAATACATGGGAGTTCAACCATGAATCTGTTTCATATTCTCAGTTTAACGGCCCCAGGAGTGAAAGAGAAAACTGAATACCCATGGCAATCTACCCCTGAGGAGAAAAATGAGTTGCTGTAAGGAGTCCTAACTTTCGTGCCTCGCTCCTTTTGCACATCAGGCAAGCGTTCAACCAGTCACATTTCCAGGCCGCTGGGAAGCTTATAAATATCCTGATTCCCAGGCCACAGCTGGGCCAATTAAATTAGACTCTCTGAAGAATATCAGCATTTAAAAGCGTACACAATGAAAGACGGTTCAGGTGACTTTAATGTGCAGCCAGGCTGAGACGCACTGGGCTGTCTGACAAGTGGGAGAAGGAATTAGCATGACATCTGACAGGAAGATGAAGGTAGATTCTCCCCAAGCACCTTCAGAAGACAGTTACTGCAGAGAAAAGAAAGAGAATAGGAGGGAGGGCACAGTCGCACCCTTCTTGTCTTTGTGTAAGTCCACTGGCGTCTCCCCCGACCCCAGTGTGGATGACCGTGGCTTCCACCTGCAGCTCTGGGGTGGGGTTGGTTTCAAGCCCAGGGGACTGAGCAGGGCGGGGCGACTCCACAGTAGCTACCCAGCACTGCATCATTAGCCTCAGGCGTGGGCTGCCCCCTCCCCCCCAGGGAAAGGCAGCGGCTGAGAAGTTGAGAGCAATTTTGGGGGCGCAAAGGGAAGCTGGCTCCGCGCAGGTGGCGCTCGCAGCCCCAGCCCACAGTTAGCCAATCGCGGGCGCAAGCGCAGCCTGCTGGCAGCGGCGGCAACGGGGAGCAGCGCGCAGGCTGGAGCGAGACCCGCGGCGGACAGCGGGCGAGAGCGCGCGGCGCCGGGCTGTTCCCGGACGCGGCGAGGCCAACTTAGCATGGGGAAGAAGTGGAGGGACGCGGCCGAAGTGGAGCGGGGCTGCTCGGACCGCGAGGACGGTGCCGAGAGCCGCAGGCGCAGCCGGAGCGCCAGCCGGGGCAGGTTTGCCGAGTCGTGGAAAAGGTTAAGTTCCAAGCAGGGGTCCACCAAGCGCTCTGGGCTTCCGTCGCAGCAGACGCCGGTGAGTGGCCGCGGAGCCCGCAGACGCCGTCCCTTCCCCCGCGCGCCTCGAGCCCTTTCCATGGTGCTGAACTTGCCCGCTCGGCCGCCGAGCGGGGGAACCTGTGGAGCCGCTGCTGATGAAAGCGCTGGGGGCCGCCAGGAGGGGCGAGGGGAGCGCTTCCCTCTCCGCGCCCAGGGGAGAGTCCCGGGGTGGCTGTGCCGTCTCTGCAGAGAGGGAAAACACGTTCGAGAGGCGCGGGGCTCGCGCAGGCAGAGCCTGGAGTTTCATAATTAGCAGAGCGTGCGAGCGGTTGCGAAGCGCCGTGTTGTGACGCATGGGTAGTCCCGAGGGTCTGTCGGTGCCCGTCGTTCCAAGATAGTTGGCATCGGCGGAATGAGGGCGGAATAGGGAGGGCATGCCATATTTTTCCTCTCTTCACACTGTCTTTCCATCTCACACCCCCACTAAATAATTTTAACGGGTGCGTTCCATTGTTTGCAGAATGTCATTAGCATGGGGACAATAGCAAGAGCATCCCAGGTGCTTATAATCCTACTGCTGAGCAGAAACAGCACTCGGAAGACAGTTTTCCCACGTGTCAGCTCCTCCTCAGTGTTTAATTAGCGCCACAAAAGCAGTCAAATAAAATTAGTTTGGGCATCGTATGCGTGGAAGTACAGCTGATGAAAACTTCAGTTGCACTTCCATTCTTAATATTGAAGTATTACCCGTTTTCCGTTCTGTTTTAACAGAGTTGCATAAGCCCTCCTGTTGCTCACGGGGAAGGAGAGAATACCACTTTTAACTTCGGAAACGTCATTCAGAATGTCAGCATGTGTGTGCGCGCGCTTGCAGTTTACATTCAGAGGGTCTGACACAGCTGTTGCATGTATGGAGAATGTGAATTAGTTTAGAGAATGGCTGGCGCATACGCGCTGTATGCCGCCCATGGCAGTAATGATGGTGTTCTGCTCTGTTTGCAAGGAGTTGCCATTGAAGGATAAAAATTAATCCCTAAAAGCAGGATCTTTAAACATTACTTCAACAGAATAAAATATAAACACTTAAAATATTTATTTTGTTGGCCTGTTTACAAAAACTAGTAGTAAAAATGTGATTAAGTTTGATGAATTTTTCTCGAACATTTAACGTGTTCGATGGGTAGGTTTTTCATTGAAATGTGGATACGATACACTTAATATGCAATTGATTTTATTTCATACATACAAGTAGTATTTTTTTTAGAAACGAGGACTTAAAGCACCTTAAAAAGGAGAATTTAACCCAAAGATAAGCTTTCAAAAATAAATTATGTAAAAAATAGAAATTGATGACTGCTGGATTTTATCAATTATGTGAACTGAGCATTAGCTCTCATTTTTAAAAAAAGTCCAAATATTCAAAGGAAGTGCATATACTGCTTCTTTGATTCTATTCAACAGGTGTGTTAAAAATGCATATGAGAAATGTATAAATCTTCATGTACTCTTGTAATAAGTCAGACTAAATAGCTTGCATATTTGTTACCTAGAATAAAAATGTGAGACAGAGGGCATAAGAAGATACCATGACAACCAGAGACATCTGAAAAAGTAACTGTCCTTTTCTTTCCTAAGGTGATGATGGTACTGGATTTCTCTGCAGTATTCATTAATTGAAGCACTCATAATTTAGTTAAAAACCAGTTAACAACAAAAGCCTGTGCTTATTCTCACATCACATGGCAAATTTGATGTTAATTTTGTTCTAAAAATCCAAGAATAACTCCCTTAACTATGATTTTAATTATCAGATTAAAGTAAAATACAAAAATATGAGGCTTTGCAAATCTTGTACCTGGGATGGTAGTTTTTTGCCAAAATTTGATTCCATTAGTTGTTAAAAAAGATTTTCAACTTCATCAGAGAGATGCTTGAGTTTTTCACACAAACAAGAGGAAAGGAAAATAATTCTTGCAGTAGACATGGTTATAAAAGTTTTAAATATTCAAAGTATGAAAATTTTTCTCCCACTTAGGGTGAGCTGGTTTTCCTTAAACTAGAGAGATTAAAGCTGTTACTATGAATAATGCTTTTTTAAATTTGTTCTTATGACTAAATAAGGTACTCCATGATGTGAACGTAGATCTCATTCATTGTATGTTATACTCAGAAATACTGTGGCATCCATCCTCTTAAAAATCAAATGAATATTTTAATCTTCTCTTTGAAAACAAAATAAATAAATATGGAGAAATTTGGCTAACAATAAAACATAGGATATATCTTACATCTTTCTTAAGTGTTTTGAGAACATGAAATGTTTATGAAGTTGTTTTATTAAAGCAGCCTTTGTTACCTTCTTCCCTGATTTAGCTAGTCTTGAAATCACTTCAAGTTAAAGTTAGTCCCTGGTAATGATATATAGCTTATGACTCTGTCCCCAGTGGGAATCATTGCATTATTTTTATTTTTCACATACCACAAACAAGCACCCATCAGAGTAAATGGAAGATATTTACTTCAGGAGAGTTTGGCCATGTTCTTCGTTATCCAGAGGACTTTTTTCTGTGTGTTTTGAGTCATGTTTTTGTGTTTAAAGTACAGAGGATTGTTGCTTGAACAGACCTTGGTTATTACATTTGCTACTTACTTAGCACCAAATGTGTATGGGTTTCCTTAGAACTTGTACAGCGTCATCCTTCTGATGCTGGTATTAGAATCAAAACTCACATTTTTAGTAGTCTCTTTGGTATTCAGGAAATGGTCTCCTCTTGTTCTTATGGAATGTGGCAGGCCTACTATAGGATAGTGTGGATCACTGCAGGCCACAGCTATCTGGGTTCTGCTGCTCTTTTGGTGCTAGGCAGAGGCAGCACTGTACTGTGCAAGAGCTGGAAGATGGACCAGCTGTTTCGAGTTCTCACAGAGGGATTTAAATGGCCCTTCAAGTTCTGGTCCACCATAGCAGGCACATCTAACAAATTAATCCTTATTGATTTGAAAAGATTTTATTTTTGTTTTTGTATTTCAAGAAACATTCTTCTTTTTTTTTTAGACCTCATGGTCTTCAGTGGAAGTTTTATGAATTCAGGTTGCTTTGATACTCAAATTAAACCCCAAATCATAAAATTTTGAATGTGGTGAAATGATGAAATAGAATTTAATAATAGTCGTTCCTTAGAGATTGTTCCTTCCTGAGATTGGTTGATTATTTTACATCAAAAGCAATATTTAAAAAAAATAAATGAATGCTAATGAAGTTTATATCAAGTTTTACTTCCTACTGGTATGGGTGATATATATTTGAAGTTTGGATATCAGATTAAATTTCTGAGTAAAACTGTTTTAAATAATGTTTCTTTTGAATTGATCAATGGGCATAAAAGTAATTTAAAAAATTTTTTGTGTTCATTCTGTAAGATCTACATTTCATATTTTCCCTTGCAGTATTGTTTGTTATTCTTGTTATTTGTTTTGATTGTAGCTGCACAGACATGCATGGACATCAATTAAAATGTGTTAGGCAAGTGGTGTTTGTTGTTATAGATATCAAATACTACTCTCAGCATGAATTTTTAAGTTTAATAGGTGATTTTCTCTGGTTGCACAACTATTTAAAGGCTTCTTTTCAGATAGATGCAGATTTAATTTAATATCTGAGTAAACGCTCTGTAAAAGGGGAAAAAATGAAACAGTTCAGAGGAAATGAAATGGTGGAGCACTTGTAATTAGAGTTGTTTTTCAACCTTCGATAGCATGCTTGCTTTCACTAATGCTATAATCACCCTTGTCAGCAGGTGCCAACCACACACTACCACACCTTGCACAGACAGCTGGGCAGCTGAGAGCATGCAGAACCATCAGTAACTGTATCAAACCAGCAGGGCTCCCCAGAGAGCAAGTCCTTGTTATTTGGTTATCAAGTCCATTCTTTCTACAACTATTTGAGATGCTTTCTGTGCGAGGGGAAAATCCATGAGCAAACCTACTTCCATTCCTTCCTGACTTGCACCCTTTGGGTCTACTAGGTAACTTTCAGTTTTCCTGCCAAAGCTAGATTCTTCACAGTCTTAAAATAAACAAGGAAAAGCCGACTCAGAGGCAGGGCTAAAGTCAGAAAAACTCATCTCTGTACCAACTGAGCATATGAAGATTGTGGAGGTGATGCGTCCCATGGTGCTGTGATAGAAACAACTACAACTTGGTGAAAAGAATCCATGTTTCCCCTTTCAGTGTCTAATATGCTATTGCAGAGTCATTAAACCCCTAATGGTTTGTTGTTGTTATACAAAAGGTTCTCCTGGCGAAAGCAGAAAGCAGAATGGATCTCCTGCAGTGCTAGTCCATTTACTGAATAAACCATTTCTAGACAGGTTGATATTTGTTTACCAACTTTTACTCACTGTGTTAAAAAATTAAAAGAAACAGCATTGTATTGCTCAGGTATACAGTTATATTATCTTGTTACTCTGACATCTCTTTTTCTCTTTTGATGAAGGAACAGTCCTTTGCTGGTAATGACCTATTTTGTTTAAACATTTGTGAATGTTAATTTTTAGTAATATGTATAATACATAACAAAAGTTCTTCAATCATCATCCTAGCAAAAAAAATCTCATTTAGTTTCATATTTAATCTGAGGGCCTTTACTATAATAGGAAATGTGTAATTCAAATACTTGAAGCTGAAGAGAATGATATATCCTTACATGGAGATGTAATAAATAATTAGAAACTTATTTCCAATTATTCCAAAATATATGAGGATGGTTCCTCTTGCAATATGTACTGAGATCTTTAAAAACAATTGAGTCATTAAAAATAATTTGTGAGTAGCAATAAAACTTTATACTCATTTGGCTAGACCAGCTGTGATGGTTTACTATTGGTTTTTACTTTGTTTTTTTCATTTGCATAGTCAAAAGAGAAAAATGGAAAAGATTATAGAACAGTGTTTAAAGAAACTTATTCTAACACTTGTCAAGTACTTAGCAAATGTTAGGTACCATGGTAGGTACTGGATAGCTTCCCTAACTGAACCGAGAGTTTAATTCAAGAAGTAGATGTGCAAAGCAAGACAGAGATTGCAGTCTAGATTTATAGTCAGGGTACTTTGGTGCAAAGGTTAAAGTAATCAGTGCCTCTTTAAAGGTGCTGTTGGGAGGTTAGGATAAAAAGTTTCGCAGATATGGTGCCTGATTCCCAAGTGATGAAGAAAGAGCTAGATAGATTTGGCAGTTTAGAAAGAGAGTAATGATAACTCTTTTGCGGCACCGGGGATTGAACTCACAACCTTGCGCTTGCCGGGCAGGCGCTTAGACCACTGAGCTAGATCCCCGGCCCTGATTTTGAGACAGGGTCTCACTATGCCGTTCAGGCTGGCCTTGAGCTCACTTTGTAGCCCAGGCTGGTCTTGAACTCACAACGATCCGTCTGTCTCAGCCTCCCGAGTGCTGGGATTACAGGCGTGAGCCACCACGCCCGGCAAAGTAATGATAACTCTTTAAGAGTTAATTGAACTGAGTGCCCAAATATGGTGAATGAGAGGCAAAGATGGAGAATAGAAGTAACAAGACCAAATACTCACACAGTACTTATTATGCTCCAGGTACTCATCTAAATACATTATTTGCATGATTATTTATTTCCTGAATTTCCATTAAAGCAATTTCCAGTGTTAACTGCAGCTAGAATGGAAGGTCCTCAAAGATAGATTTTTATGTCATTTACTGATATATCTAAGAGCTACAAACAATACCTGACACTTAAATAAGCACTCAAATGTTTGCTCAATGTATTAATCATTAATAATTACATTAATAAAAACTTTCTGTTTAATATAGGGTGGATTTTAGGTTCTTGGCTATGAAGGGAAAAAGAAACACTGTAGAAGCAGAAAAACTCTAAATTTGCACAATAGGAGAGATTTGAGTATGTTAATTTG
>RJWT010036057.1:0-13325 GCA_004365215.1 Cuniculus paca | reverse complement strand
CAATCCTGTCTTCAAGCTTTAAAAGTCTTTCTTTAGTTTCCTTCATGTCAACATGCCAGCTATTGAATGAATGTTTAATTTTCTGGATATCTCTTTGAATCTGTTTCATGCATTCTAGGTCTCTCTTATGCTGTTCGTTCATGGTTTCCCTCATTTTCCTATGCTCCTCTATTTTTTTATCTGTGTCTTCTTTAGAGATGCTTAGTATTTCTTTTTTTATGGTTTTCATTTCTTCTTTTTTGTGGGATAGAATTTCTGTTCTAATTTCTCTTATAGCTTCCTGAAGTTGTTTCTTCACTTCAGTTGACAGCACTTTAGACATTTCAGGTGTGCAATTCTCGATCTCCATGTTTTCCTTTTGTGGAATTGCGCTGCTTGGGTTGGACACCAGAGATTGCCCTCTCCATCTTCATCTTGGCACATTCTTGATTTCTTCCAACCCTGAGTAGTGTGGTCCCAGGCTCCCCAGCACTGGCCACAACTTCTCCGAAGCTAGGCTGTTTGTCTTTTCTAGCCAGTGCTGGCTACGTATAACTGATGTTGGGTGCCTGTGTCTCTGCACTGAACTGGGCACTAAGCCACCCAGGGTTTGCATGGGAGCAGACCTGGTCAGGCTCTGCGAATCTAAACTGTTTAGCAATATTGTCTGAAGCGCGCATGGGAGCCGATCTCCAACCAATCAGCTTCCGTGGGTCCGCCCACAACCTGGCGCTGACACCTGAAGTAGTTAGCAGTCTTGGCCCCGTGTGGGAGTAACCTGCCCGACTCCAAGATGGAGCCCGGCCGATCATTCTCTCCCGTGGGGTGGGGGTGGGGTTGAATTCCAAGCACTCACCAGCAGCCAGCGCATCCGCCACTCTCCTTCACTCCTGCGCCTCTCCGCAGAGACCTCCGGGGTCCACCGCAGCTGCAACCATGACCGCAACCACGACCGTGCTTCTCCAGGCTCAGCAGGTCTTCTGGCAGGGTGAATCCGGCTCCAGGATGATTCGCTGCCAGCCACCACCTTCTTCCTCATTTAAGTTCTTTTATTCTCTTTGTGGGCTTCAATTCATATTTTAGATTCTTCCTTGGTTGAGGGGACCCACTTCCTTCCTTCTTATCCTCTCCATGATGTTGTATTCCAGCATCTGACTGTTTCTCTCAGAGAGACTGTTTACTCTGCTGCTCACTGTTCTGCCGTCTTTAGCTCCTCCCTACAACAGTCTCATTTTCAATGGTAGGACCTGCAGGAATTTGACATATGAAACTACTATGATTACAAAATCAAGTTTAGCAGTTATATTATTTTTCCAAATAATTTATGTGGAGATGAGCAAGAAAAATTGACCAACTATATAACCACAAATCTATCATTTCTTTTGGTTCAACTTTAAACTTAAATCTCTTTATAAAATATATTGTTCTATTTCATTTGGAGCAACATTAATAATTCCAATGAACAAAACTAAGAAGTCCCTGTGTCTAAAAAAAAAAGACTTGGATTGAAAATTATTCAATCAGGTGTTAGATAGTTTCTAGACCTTGAATGTGACAGTGGGTGCGATGCAGAGTATGATACTATGTTCTTAGAAGCAGCCTGGTTACTTGCATGCTGTATTCTAAGAAAAGTTCATAAATGGGAAAATATGTCTGAGAAACCTGCATATAGAGTGTGTTAAACAATACGAAGTATATCTTTTTCACTGTTAGGCTTGAGAAAGAGATCCAAGATCTTGAAAAAGCTGAACTGCAAATCTCAACCAATGAAGAGGCAATTTTAAAGAAACTAAAATCAATTGAGAAGACAACAGAAGATATAATAAGAGTAAGTGTGAACCAATTTTTAAACCATAAATAAAAGTTAATTTGCAAATACAATGTAATTTTTCAAAGTATTGCCTCATTTGGATTTTATTTTTAAATTGAATTAATCATGAAGAATTCTTCTTTTTTATAGTCTGTGAAGATAGAAAAGGAAGAAACATCAAGAGGTGTGTTTTTGAGAAGCCAAATTTCATATTTAAGAGTTTTTTTTGATAAACTCACTGAAATTTTTCTCATTATTATAAATATGTCCTTAATACATTTTGAATTCATGTCAATTTTACAGAGTCAATTGAGGACATCTATGCTAATATCCCTGACCTTCCAAAATCTTACATACCTTCCAGATTAAGGAAGGAAAGAAATGAAGGACTTGAAGATGATGAACAAAATAGAAAAGGTATATGGGAAATCTGTGTTGAATGGTGTGTTCTCAATTTCAGATTTTACTAAGTCATATATTCACAACTTGCAAATACATCTTAAGCTTTCAGGTTAAGCAATGGTCCATTTTACGAAGTTCCATAAGATATGTGAGTCACTCACATTGGTAGAGACAAGAGGTTATGGTATTTATTCTATGTATTTTATTCCCCACCAACCTAGTTAACAATAAGTAAAATAAAGACCTGAGGAGACAAGAAGCTCTACAAAGAGTAACTTCCCTGGTCAAAAATGTCTCTTCCAACACAGTTGATCAGTAGATGCTCTTTTGGGTTACTAAAATCCTTTTAAAAATGAAAGGTACCTCTGGGAATGTTTGGCATTATTTACCTTCATTGGGGGACTTATTTTCATAAAATTCATTCTTCAAAGCTTCTGGAAACAGAAAGGTTTGCATCAGAGAGGAGAGAAAATCTTTGAATTTTAGATTACAATGAAAAGCTACTGTGCAGGTAATATTCATTCACTTAGCAAATATTTAGTATCTACTTTGTACCAAACTCAGTAAGGCACAGATGAGACATTCACTAAATATGTCACATTAAGGAATGAAATGTAGAATAATAAAGTAGGTATGTGGGATGGGAAAAGTGTACGTAAGGGATTTTTCTGGTTATTTATTTATTTATTTTGTCTTTTTGAGACAGGGTCTCACTATGCAGTTCAGGCTGGCCTTGAGCTCACTTTGTAGCCCAGGCTGGTCTTGAACTCCTAACAATCCTCCTGCCTCAGCCTCCTGAGTGCTGAGATTATAGACATGCACCACCACTCCCGGCTGTTGGGTACAGGATTTTTGCAGAGAAGGTTGAGTCCATCAGGCAAGAGAAGACCTGGTATGAAATACAGTGGTACCTTGGTTCGCAAACAATTTGATTTGTAAACGAAAGTGTTTGGCAAAATATTGGTTTCGTTTGCAAACTCTGCATTAGGTGACAAACATGACTGCGGCCGTCTTTTCCAAACTCACAGAACAAATTAAGTTCCTGAACCAACATACCACTGCACAAGATGAGGTGTTTTGCTTTTTGTTTTTTGTGTTGTTTTTTTTTTTAATGGAAAGATGCAAAATAAAAGCAAGCATTGTCACACTGTAATTTTGCAGAGACCTTTATCTTTAAAATTCTAGCGCAAGGAATCTTTCCTGGGTCAGAAACAGATCTCAGCTTCCCCCAAATCCACCAGTTACCTCCAGTCATGTTGTTTCAGCACAGCTGATTTTGCTTTATTTTTAGCTTTCCCTCTACTGAAAGTGAGTGCAAAAATGGGGAGAAACATAAGGCAAAAAGAGAAATGCATGATTTTAGCCTCCTCCCTCCCTCTTCAGTACCAGTTCTATATTTAAACTTTAGAACACGCCTATAAAATTTCAACAGGCGCCTGGTATGTGCAAGAAAGACACTAAGTTAATAAAATGTACTGTCCTAGGCATTTTACCTTCTCCGACTTATCCTTCCTACCTCAAGGAGAGGCAGATTCTGTCTGTTGAGTAACGCAAGAGTACAAATCTGCCTTGTGGGGTTTATTAATTGGCAAAGTTATATCTTTTGTTTCTTCTGTAAAGTTTTATTGTCTGCATTCATCAGCTTCTTTTCTCCAGTAAGCTTCTTTTTATTTAATCAGATTTTATTGGTACATTTTAGATACACATAATGATCACATTCATCATAGGGAATTTGTACCTGTTGGCTTCTTTTGTTCACTCCTTAACATGTTTCAGAAATTTCACATGCTGTTACCTAAAAGCCCATGATGTTACAGTGTTATTACAGTACAACTAATGAGTGAAATCAGAAATTTTTTTTAAATCTCATACAAAAGAATAAAAACATCAAAAAGTATAAAACACCATGAAAGCAAGCCAGTTTATAAATGAAATTTAATTAAATCAAAGATCAAATCTGTCTCTTAACAGCATTGTATGCCATGGAAATTAAAGTTGAAAAAGACTTGAAGACTGGGGAAAGTACAGTGCTGTCTTCAATACCTCTCCCATCAGATGACTTTAAAGGTACAGGAATCAAAGTTTATGATGATGGACAGAAGTCAGTGTATGCGGTAAGCTCCAATCACAGTTCACCCTACAATGGCACTGATGGCCTGGCACCAGTTGAGGTAGAAGAACTTCTAAGGCAAGCCTCAGAGAGAAACTCTAAGTCTCCAACAGAATATCATGAGCCTGTATACGCCAATCCATTTTGCAGGCCCACAGCTCCACAGAGAGAAAAGGCAATTCCAGGACCAAACTTCCAAGAAAGGATAAAGATGAAAGCTAATGGACTAAGCAATGATGTAAATGACTCCATGCTCAGTATGGACAATGGACTTTCAGAGGAAAGGAGCAACAGCTTCAATCACATCAGTGCCATTCGGCCAACACCTCATCCCCGCTCAGTGACTCAACGAGCAGAAGAGACGTCCCATACCCCACAAAAGATGTTGATGACTCCTTGGGAAGAATCAAATGCCATTCAGGACAAATATGCACCCGCTCCAGAAGCTAGACTGAGCCCCAGCAAAGCAGCACGTGGGAAGTCAGAACCCCTGTGCTCTTCACCCACTTGCCAAGAGGAGGAGGAAGATGTTAGATATAATATCGTCCACTCATTGCCTTCCGACATGTATAACTCAGAACCTGTGACCATGATTTTCATGGGGTATCAGCAGGCAGAGGACAATGAAGAAGACAAAAAACTTCTGACAGGGTACGATGGGATCATCCACGCTGAGCTAGTTGTGATTGATGATGAGACAGAGGAGGAGGAAGGAGACGCTGAACAGCTGTCCTACCACCCTGTAGCTCCCCGTCGGCAGGTTTACCAGCCACCCAAACCCACGCCGCTTCCTAGAAAGAGACCTGAAGTGAGTCCTCATGAAAACTCAAACCATAACTCTCCCCACAAAAATTCCATATCTCTGAAAGAACAAGAAGAAAGTTTAGCTGGCCCTGCCCACAATTCTTCAATTGATGTTCCGATAGCTGGAGATGGGACTGAGGATCCATCTTTAACAGGTAATAAAAATGACAAGGCATGCCATTGCTGTTTAGTCATGTGACAGTCTTTTTTCTGTGTAAATGAACCTTCTTGCTTTCAGCTTATTTGACCAACTGATAAACTAACACATACTGAGTTTTTATTTATACTGATCTGAATTACCACCATAGTAATTAAGTCACTTCCAAAGAGAAAGAAAGTGAAAATAAGTTGTTGCTTTATCTGGATATTGCATTGACTGACCTTAGTAGCTTGAGATGCACCTTCTATCATGATATGGTACTGTGTATGAATGTGTTTGGGTTATTAATATGTTGGATAGTCAACAATGTATCTTTTCCCACCAGAATCTGATGACAACTACTTGTCTGTGCCTGGCTGTGATTTCCACTTTCTACATAAATTAACAAATTGCCTTAATTTTGCAAGAAAATGCAAGAAGCCATTATTATTTTTAGAATACTTTATTACTTTGCTATATCTTGTTTCTCTGTACTTTTATAGTTTTATTAACTTTACCTGCTTAGTTTTTCTACATTTTTAAAATTAGAATGTCAGTTTATCTTACATCTATGACATTTAACTTTGCATATTTTTCTGTACCTTAGCATATATACTTTTTTGTATTTTCTATATCTTTTCATTTCTAATTCCCTATAAAAAATTTTGTGGCTACCTACTTATTTTAACATTGAATGAAAAATAACCAACACATTTTTTTCTACCGAAATGATAGCTCCTCAATTTTAGGTATTTTTTTATCATTTAATATCATATCCTAGTTATCATGTATGAAAACTAAATAAAAACCTGACAAAATCAACTAGAATAGCTCTGCTTACCTTGGCTCAAGATGCTGGATATTTGGGAAGCAATTGTAAATATCTTTATTTGGACAGTTATCATTAAAGAGCAATAAATGTTAATTACCAGCCAATTCAAAAAATAGGACCTGATAATTCTGTAGAAGTATGTTAGTATCTGTAAAAGTCAAGATGTTTCGTCTTCTCAAAGCATAAGTTCACTCTTCAGTTGCTAGTAATACAGTAAAATGGACCTTTTTTTCATTCTCATAAGTAGTTAAATTGGGCATATTAATTGAACATGTAATCATCTGAGGAATTCCTAATTTCTTGGGAAGTGTCCACTTACATTTCTTCCTCAATCAGAGTCGAGTGATGTGCCCCACAGTGGAAACCTGCAGATACTAGGCTGTTTTCCACTTTGAGAATGAGCTTTGCTGACCAGAATTTGCATTTTAAATCCATTTTTAAAACAACATGAAAGATTTAGGAAAGAGAAAAACATTGTTTGTGGTCAATAACAGTGACATTACGCACTATAAAACCTTTTTTTTTAACTTGGATACTAGCCAGCCACTCCCAATCACCCTTATTCCTTCACCCCTAACAATGTCAACACATTTACCCCAAGAAAAATGACAGGAAGTGACTAACGTTTTCAGACAACCCTTATCATGCCATTGAACTAAAATAATGAAAACAGGAAAACCTATTCCAGACAAAGTAACAATACACGTTTCTGTACTTTCAACCCAAGTATCTTATAAACAGAATGCTCCAAATTCTTTGACTTTTATTGTGGTATTGCTTTACATCTTTGTTTTCCCATTCAGTACATGGATTACAAAGCTGGTATGTTTATTTAAGTGAGTTTTAAAAGTAATCATATTGTCATATGCTCCCAGGGGCCATCCATAGAACACACGGCCACCTATGTACTTCAATTTCACAAGCACAAAGTAAATTTAGTTTATCCCCATGTTCCCTTACACACACACACACACAAAAAAAATGCTTATGATACCTGAAAACTCATTATTTAAATTAATTCTTTTGTTTACATCTCCTATTAAATATGAATAGTCCTGGTAGGCATAATAGTTAAGAATTGTTAGTCTCATTTTCATTAGTTTAATTTGGAAAACAGAAGAAAAGAAAAAGAAAGATAGAAAAATACAGAGCCCAGGGATTCTAAAGACAAGAATTATTTAGTTAAAATTTTGAGTAGGGCAAGATATGACAGGAAAATATTAGCAATCTTGCGTCCATCTGCTAATGAAATACACTGTCATGTTCTAAGGTACAGCTCAATGCTGAACTCTTCCACTGTTGTGGGGCCTCAGGAAGCTTTTCCAGGGATCCCTCTACTACCTTCATCCACCACCAGCTACACACCTGGTTTTCTTTGGTGGTTCTCCCACACCTCTTTACGTCTAGCTCAATTCTTTCCTCTAGAAAATCTAGCTCAAGTCTGTCAGTGATATTTCAGGATGAAGATATGGGAAACCTCAGCTCTGGGGGATTCACATGCTATTGGTACTGAGATTACCAATCTATGTCAGCCCATAGGGTACAAGAAATACTTGTAAGAGAAAAACTCTCTTTCGCACCAACTTTGGGCAGCTAAAAACCATGTGTCTGGATTGCACTGGGGAGAGGAGGCAGGGGGCAGAAAAAAGAAGTCAAAAGGAAAACTGATGGTCCAAGTTTTTAGCCTACTACACCTATGGGCCTTCCGTTGCCAGCATATTTTGTCCTCATCCGTCTACCTGGAATTCCCATCATTTACACTAGCTGTAGGCTTGAAGAAGGGAGAGAGAGTCAAACAGCTCCTAACAAACTTCACTGAATGTCATGGGGCACAAGGCGTGCCTGAGTTGCAGAATCTCAAAATGAGAAGTAACTAGAAATAAAGAGTAACTGTAAGAATGAGGAATAACTATAGGAAAGAGAATTTTGCTCCTGCCTCAAATAGATCTTTAAATTAGGCACCTTACTCCAGCTTCTTTTGTCATTAGTAAAGTAGAGGTCCACAAAATCCAAGAGTAGAAGCTTCCTATAGCCTTGCCTTCTACCTTCTGTTTACCTCCTACAGTGGAATGACAGGACTTGCTTTAGGGCTCACCATGCAACAGTTCCCAGAGATCATCCTGCTTACTACAAACCAAATCAAATCCTTTCAGCTGGTCCTGAATGCAAAGAAATATTTTTGACCTTGTCTCTGGAAATGACCATTCTTCCTAAAGCTTCAAGTGAAATAATGCTTTTTAGTTTCATTGAAATGAAAATATTTCATATAAGTAAAGTGAGAATAACAATGATCATGCACTGTTACAACAGTGGATCCCCATCCCTTCTCATATTTGTGCAAAAAAGCTTCCTAGAGACAGGGTCATTTCCTTTGATAACAGATAACTGATATGTGGCATAGAAATGAAAGAACATGGCTTCCCTGTTTTTGTTTCATTAAACAAACTTGTGTAATTAGCTAATTAGCTGATTCTTGAGCCATATTACACAAGAATGTAACATTATACTATTAATATGAATATTAGATCAGTGCCTTGAAAACAGCTCTCAATTTTTGGAATACAGCTAAGACAGCTATATTCTGAAGTCATAAATATTAAGGCAAGATACCAGAATATCAAAGGAGTATTACAAGTTCTAAATCTACATTTTAAAAAATTCTTTCTCTATACCATGTATAATTATTAGTAGAATACACTCAAAAAGGAAACATTTTTCCATTTGAAGGCATACTTGTATCTTGACAAAAACAATTTATATTCAGTCACACTTAATTAGTAACTGACATTGTTTCATACATACAGAAATTTGTTTTTGTCATTATATATCTAAAGGCCAGATCTCTTTTGGAAAACCAAATTTAATGAACTAAAAAATAATTCATTCATGAATGTACTTTAAGTGTCAATATTTTTCTCAGTAGTACATGCTTACAACTCAGAATCTACACAAAACACAGTCATTGACCTATAGGAACGTGTATCGATGGCTAACAGTGAAAATACATGCTAATCCTGTATCTACTCCAATTGTACTGTGCTTGCTCTACTAATTCTTCTAATCTTTATAGAAATAGGTTCCTTCTAGTTCTGAACCTGCTTCTGCCCAAGGTTAACCATAGCTTATTATTTCTGCTATCTTTTTGTGCTACTAAAACAATGCTCACATTGTTGGATAAAACCATCTGAGGTATGTTCTAAACTTTCCTGCATTCTATGAAATGGTCATTTAGAATAAAAATTAAGACTCATTTTCATAATTCTCTCTATATTTTTTCTTTAATTTGCAGCTCTAAGGATGAGAATGGCAAAGCTGGGGAAAAAAGTCATCTGAGAGCTGTTACCTATGTAAACATTCTTTGGAGAAGAAACTAAAAAGCATCTGCAAATTTCTCTGCTGGATATTTTTGTTTCCTTTTCCTGGAATCTCAAAAATTATAATTATACCCATATTAAGCCATGTGAATAAGCAGTAGTCATTATTTTTGAAAAATTCCAAAAACCTGGGAAAAACAAATGCTAAACTTTTCCAGTTATTTAATATGATTCGTCGGAAGGGGGCAAACCAATATATTTTTATTGTACTGATACCAAAGCCTTTCTAATAAGAGCTTGTTACATTTAAAAATAAAGTTATTTAAAATAACCCGACTGTGTTATATTAACCATTGTTCAAACTTGCTATTAAAAAGATTGAAGCATCATAGGATGCTTTTGCACCTCATCACTGAAATACTCATCTTCTACTCTGACAAGTAAATGCATCATCACAAAAAAATCAATAATGCCAGAAGACAACTACATTCTCTTGCTAAGGACCAATGCAATTGGTTGGGGAGACTTCAAACCCTTGTGCACACTGCAAAGGTGTATGTGGCGATTGTCCTCATATTTTGAGAATAGGTATAGACTACCTTAACAATGCCCAGGACTCTACAGATGGTTACTAACATTGATTGTTCATTATCCTTCCTCTCACTCAGGGCAAGGTGAACCCCATGGTGCAATGACTGATTGAGACATAGGATGCTGCTAACGGACTTCCCATATTCTCAAAGTGCAGAAAGCTGGTCTGATGTTTGGCCAATTCTTATGAATGAGTTAGAAAATTCATTGTTAAAACTAATAACAACATGTACTGTATAGTGTATCATTCCTAAGTATTCTTGCTGAGATATAAAATCCTAATTTGAAGAATACTCTCATGACAATAAATTCTCCCTTTTGATGCCTAATTATTCCATCCACTATCCAGCAGCCTCAAGACCACTCCTACATATCATCCCCTGGGTGTGAGTCTAATTCTTTTTCTTCAAGTCTTCTAAAGGAAATATAAAAAGCAGCCAACTTGACAAGACACGTCAGTAGATGACAATATTTTGCCCCAAATCGGTCAACTGCAAAGCTACCACACAACCCAACTCTTGCTTTTCACCTGTATGGCATCTCAATCCAGTCCAAGTAAGAATTTTAATAAGTGTAAGAGTACAGGCTGCCAAAGGTTGTCACTGTCTACTTATCCAGCCCTAACTGCCATCTGACCAGTTAGTGGACAATCCAGTCTCAGAATCCCATCCTGAATGTTTGCTTTCTAGAGCTACTGGTGACTTTAATGGGAGGCAGAGCCTGAAATTAGGACATGGGTACAGGTGATTTATTTCAGAAGTGATCCTAGATAGAAAAAAAGGCACAGGAAAGAATGACCAATATGATTCGCAATGAAGGCTAATGCTCTAGGCGACAAGGACTTTTTCCACCATAATCTCTAAAGAGTGTACAAAAAGCACCAAAAATTGTCTTTCTGAAGGGGAAGGTGCTGGGGCATTTGTCCACCAGCGCTGGTCCCTCGCTGAGGGTCATACCTGTAAGAATAAACTCCCCCACACTTCCAGATTGTGCATCCATGAGGATCACACGGTTCCTGTGATTGGCTCACAGTGAAGAAAAAAAAGCACAGAGGTGCCTCTGGAGAGACGGTGTCAGCATACTTACTCAGAACTGTCACTACAAAAATGGACCAGGAGGCTATGATACAGGTACCAACGGCATCTGCCACACTCACTGTACAAACTTGGGCAACCAACAACTTACCTGAGCCTCACAGAGCTATCAGAGGATACACTTTGCCAGTGAATGAAAAGCACCAAGTGTCCCACCCATCATCGAGTTTAACTCAGACATCTCACAGTAAGGCTCACTCCTCTACATCCTTTATGTCATCCTTGATATTTTGCTCCTCTTCGTGTTTATGTGTAGGTCAATGGGCCATTTTGAGTTAAGTGGAGTAAAAGAAGTAAGTGAAGTGAAAGTTCAGGGAAAAGTAAAGAAAGTAATGGTAAGAGATAGGCCAATACCACACCTAACATATAGCCTAGTTGCTTTTGCAGCTTTATAGTAAGTATTGGGATTAAGTGAAGGCCAAGTCTTCCAACTTTATCTTCTTTATCTTGTTTTTTTAATAGACTTTAAGGCTAATTTTCAATCAACAGACAAATGGAGAGAATGGTGCAAAGTTAACACAAGGCCCACACCTAGTTTCCTCTATTATTAATTTGTCTTACATTAGCATGATACATCTGTTATGATTAATGATTTCGTGATAACACACTATTATTAACTATTATTAAAGCCCACAATTTGTTCAGATTACCTTACTGTCCTTTCTATGCTTCAGGATCTCATCGAGAAAATTACATTGTTTTTAGTTGTCCTGCCTCCTTACAAGGATGTGACCATTTTCAGGATTTCCTTGTTTTTGATGACTCTACCAGTTTTGAAAATTATGGACCAAGTACCTTGTAGGATGTCCCTCTGTTGCATATTTCCTGATGTTCTTCTCATGATTATGCTGAGGTTTTACGAGTTTTGAGGAAGAAGACCTCAGAGTTAAAATGTCATTTCATTGTATCATATCAAGGCAGATATTTTCAACATGATGTATCATTGTGGATGTTGACTTTGAACACCTGACTGAAGGAATGTTTGCCAGATCACTGTAAAGTTACTTTTTCTCCTTTCTATACTGTACTCTTTGAAGAGAAGACCACACAGTTCATACTTAAGGACTGAACCATTAGGCTCCCTTTCCTTGAGAACAGAGACTCTACATACTTATTTAGAACTCTTCTGCACAGGGAATTTGTCTATTCTCCCCCCAGTTATTTTTTCAATCATTTATTTAAATCAGCATGAGCCCACAGATATTTACCTTATACTTGAGTTATGATCCAACACAATTTGCTATTCAAATTGTTATCAGCCTTTCACTACTTAAAGCTTTCAGTTGGCTTCTGTGCCTCTGACATACACTCGTGTTATGGTTAAGATCCTAAATGTTCCCCAAAGACCACATGTTGGAGGCCTGCTCCCCAGGTGATGGTAATCTTGGGAGATGGTGGAACCTTTAGGAGGAAAGAGCTAGTGGAAGAAAGTGAGTCACTGGGAATGTACCCTTGAAGGGGATGTTGGAACCCCAAACCTTTGCTCTGTTTCTAGCTGCCATGAGGTGAACAGGTCTCCTCTATCATGCAGTCCTGCTGCCACGGTGTACTGTACCACCACAGACCCAAAGCAACAAGACCACGGAACCAAGGACTGAACCCTTGTAAGCCATGAACCAAAATGAATCTTTTTTTTCTTTGTTTTTTTTTTAATTGTTGTTGTTTTTGTTTTTGTTTTTTGAGGCAGGGTCTTGCCATGTAGGTCAGGCTAGTCCTGAACTCACTATATTGTCCAAACTGACCTTGAACTCACAGTGATTTTCCTGCCTTAGCCTCCTGAGTGCTGGGATTACAGACATATGCCACCATACCTGGCAATCTTTCCTTCGACTTGATTTTCTCAGGCATTTTGCCACAGCAACAGGATGCAGACTAACACAACCAATATATATTCTTGCTTTGTATTTTCTTTACTTTCTGGCACTACACAATGACTGGGGCCCATCCTGTTATCTTCCCTGCCCCAATCCTAGAATCAGCAATTTGTCCAAAGCTCTCTGATTTGTTTTATTAGACAATGGTGTAAAAACCAACACCCTTCATAATATTTTCTAATTATCTTTAATAATAATGTGTTAATATGTGTATCTGTGGGACATTGAGCATTGTCTCATTTTATTCCTGACATTTGTAATCTGGGTCTTCTTTCATTTGTTCTTGATCAACTAACTAAAGGTTTACAAATTTTATTGGTCCCCAGGCATGGTAGCTCATGCCTGTAATTCCAGCACTCAAGAGGCTGAGTCAGGA
>RJWT010036056.1:0-13338 GCA_004365215.1 Cuniculus paca | reverse complement strand
TAATTCATATTATATTTTAAAATGACTAGAAAATGGGAGTGTGGAATTTTCAATAACTAAAAATGTTTAATGATGGAAAAGATGTAAGCAATTAAAACTCTCGTTTCATTCAAGGACATTGTATACATGTACTGAAGTAACACAATGTAGTCTATAAAGATGAAAAATTAAAAAATCGTAAATACAGAAAAAAAGGAATTAGAATAGTAATGTTGAGAACAATGAAAATTTGTGTAATTGGAATCTCTGAATGTGAGGAGAAAAAAACAAAACAAAACAAAACAAAACAAAATTGATGATGTTTGAGAAATAATGGCCAAGAATTGTTCAAGATCAATAACACAATGCAACTACAAAGTGATTGAGTAAGACACAACAGACAAATAAGCAAACAAAACAACTGGAATATCACATTCAAATTCAATCAAAAGGAAAGAAAATATATTTGAGGGAGTAAAAAAGATAGATATGGTATTCACAATCAGCCAAAGGTAAGAATTGTAGTAAGCTTCTCCTCACAAGTCATGCACGGCAGAGGATAATGGAGTGTAGTGTTGTTTGAATCCAAAAAGACACTTAATCTGAAACTGCAAATACAAAGAGATCAAATCCTTAAATTCCAAAATCGGTGAAGCCTCAAACTCTTACCCTCCAAAGTTAATATATATTTTGAAAAAAAATTTTTTTTCATCTTTTTGACACAGGGTTTCACTATCAAGTTTGGGTTGGCCTCGAACTCACTGTGTAGCCTAGGGTGACCTCCCGCTCACAGCAGTCTTTCTTCCTCAACCACCAGAGAGTGATGGGATTATAGGCATGTGCCACCATACCCCGCTTTTGAAATCTTGAAGGCCAAAAAACAAAAACCACCACCACCACCACCAACAACAACAGAAAACAATTCTTACTTGGGGAAAAAAAGCCTCTATAAGTGGGGTAAGAAGCTGAATTCTGGTGAAAGAATTAGCGTGCGGTTGTATGAAGAATTTCAACATTAGTTTTATAGTATTTGGCCACTGCATCTTTAAGGATTATTGCCCAAAACACAATGGATTTTTTCTTAAACAAGTAAAGCAAATATACTGTCATCTAGAATTATTTTATTCCATTTTTCTATATAGCAAGAAATATTTCAACTATAAAGGTTCAAAGATAACAAGCATTCTCAAATGAAAACCAAAGAAATCGGTAATAGCAGACCCAATATGAAAGAAACAAAAAGTTAAGTAAAGGAATTTCTTTAGGATGAAGGAATGTGATGAATGTAAAAAACTGGAAATATACTCACAAAATGTTGGAAAGAGAATAAGTACAAGTAAAATAAAAGCATTTTTTACTTTAATTCTCTAAAGCATAACTAGAAATTGGACGCAAAATGAAATTGTGTTTGTCTGTGTATGGCAATAATATGATACCACAAGAGATAGGAGGAGGCATGGAGTTTTGCTAACATTAGGTCTTTATACAGCCTATTAAGTAGCAGAATAATATTTGCAATTCGATTCAGATAAAATTAACATATCTCAATATGAGTATATCATCAAATCTATTTTTTAAAAATAGACTTCTGGTGTACAACTGATCTATGAAGAACCTGGGTGTCATCACTCCTGTTCTCATAAAAAGAAAAAAAGTTCCAAGTCAGTGACTTTCTTCATACACATCAAAGATTCGAGCAGCCACCTGAAGAGATAGGTGAGGACAGAGGCAGAGCTGAAATACAACCCGGGGCAGAAGTCACAGGAGTTATAACCGGCAAATTCTTTAGTAGTGGTTTGTATTAATTTCTGAAGGATGAGTGCACACTAACGGAAGTGTGAAAAACTTTTGAGAATCACAATATTAAGGGTTTTTCTCTCATTTTCATGAATTTACCTGCAAGGACCTCATCATTTCCCCAAGGTTATGATTGAAAAAGGGTGCCCTTTTTGTGGCTATTCAATGAAAGGGGGAAAGTTGCAATTTTGAAACAGAGTCACAGCCTTTTCTCTAACAGTTGTCAGTTCTCCAAAGAGAAAAACTTGGACAGAGTTTACTCAGCCTGGGGTAAGGGCCTTTCCTGGCTCTGTTCTTGTCTACACTGTCTCTCCTAAGAGAAGAGAAAGGGTAAGAGTTATTGTGAAGTTTACAGTCCATTTACGCAGACCCATTAACACACAGAGATTTCTTAATTATAGAAGGTTCCTCTGCTCCCCAGCCTTACAACACCCACAGGGCTCTAACAGTGCTCTGAGCAATGGTAAGCTGAAGACTGCATTTAAAGAGGTCTCGCGCAATTCCAAGGACAATAGGGAAGATGAATCCAAGGATTCGAGGGGAATTTGAATGCTCTGACATCTATAGCTATGTTAACATCAAGCTCAGACTAACTCCTTATCATAGTAATATGAAATCACACACTAAGGTCTATTTACCTCAGTTTTGGTTGCTAACAGAACTGAAACAGAAGACGCACCTGACTCATCTCTCTCCTGCAGGTTGTGTATGGTGGAGGGAGGGTGGGGGAATGAGCAGTTTAGCCAGTAGCTGTCTGCTCCTCCCTATGGCTCCCTTTTGCTGCCCCTTCCACCCCAATTGACCAGGACAGTTTGCTTTAGTGTCCTCCCTGGCATTCAAACCAGCATTCCTTACTCCAACAAGAATGCAGCCAGGGAGGCAGCATGGTGCCCCATCACCACTTTAGTGACACTGTTGCATTTTTGAAAACAGAGAGTGCACCCTGGATAGCTAAGCTTAGGAAGGGAGGGGTCTGGCCTGCTTACTTGCATATCTAGCATTCACAACAAGCCTTCCAGAAGATGCCCTGGTTTCAGACCTGCCCCTCACTGAAGCAGGCCTGTAAGCTTCTGCATAAGTAGCACTTCCTAGCTACTTCTTCTGTGGTAGTCTAAGGAGCTCCCTCCAGTGTACTGGTCACCTGTGTACTACAGCACAGGCCCTGTTACGATGAAGACTCACTTTAGTGTCCCTGTAAAACTGTTCACGATTTATTATTGAATAGTGGGCTCCAAAATCCTGCAAATCTATTTAGGATTTTTATCCTGAGTAGTGCGGCAAGAGCAAAGAATCAGAGCCATTAACACATTTGCTTTGGAGATCTGCAGCAAATGAAGACCAGCGGCAGAGACCCAATGGCCAGTAGAGTTGACCTATTATGTCTAGCACATGCTGGCATCAAATGGTGACATGTCCTACATCAATGACCAGCACTGGCTGTGTCAGTTGGCAGGCAGCATTACCTGGCATCATCTGGGGATGTCAGGACTGCTAACGGAGCCACACCTTGCCACTCATGTTTTCCATCTGAATTGAACCCTAGGATGATTGGCAATATTACTCTCTAGAAAAGTTGTAAGGCAAGAAAGAACTAATATGTAGATATGAAGACACAAAGCAAGAATCAGAACTAAACTCAGTAATACAGATATTTGTGTATCAATGGTAGGGTAATTTACCAAAAGTGAGAGTAATATTTTTAAGACCTTAATGAAAAAAAGTAGATAATATTCAAGAATAGATGTGTAATGAGAGCAGAAATGTAGGAAGTATATTACGTTTGTAAAATATTATCCATCAAGAAGACTGTAACATAAATGAAGGATAAATTGATGGGCTCATCAGTAGGCTAGATGGGGCTGAAGAGAAATAAATTAGTGAGCTGGAAGGTATGTGGGTTAGTCAGTTTTCTGTTACTGTGAAAGTCCATCTTAGATAATGAACTCAAATTGAGGAATGGCTTATTTTGGCTCACGCTGTCAGAGGCTTCAGTTCATCTCCACTCGGCCTTGTTGCTTTGGATCTGTGGTGGCACGGGGGATGATAGCAGGAGTCTGTTGCAGAAATCTGCTCACAACACGGTGGCTAAGGAAGCAGAGTAAGAAAGTAAAGGGACTCAGAATCCCAGCTCTCTATTAAAGTGATGCCCCCATAGCCAAAATGGCCCTCACTCACCCTGCTTCCTCTACTGCCTCCTGATATTGCCACAGACTGGTAACAAAGCCTTCAACACATAGGAGATATTAAAGATACAAACCATAGAAGTATATCAATAAAAATTTTCCAAACTAAAATGTAGAGAGGACTAGTAAGGAGAAAAAATACCACAGAATGGTCGAGAATGTTAAGACGGTGTTCAGAGCTATATAACATAGGCATATTTGAAGCATAAGAAGATGAAAAAGAATTAACTATAAAAAATATTTTAAATAGTAATAGCCAAGAATTTACTAAACTAATGACAGCCACCAAATCATTAATATAGAAATTACAGCGAAATCAGTATAAATACCAAATATTCTTTACCAGGCATATCATATTAAAATGTGAGAAAAAGACAAAAATGTTTGGTAAACAGCAGAAAGAATACAAATCATGCAATCTATAGAGGAACAAGGATCAGAATTAGATTGTACTATTTGTCATAAATCATTTAAGCAAGCGTAAGAAAAGAACAGAGTGAAATATTCTAGGAGTCCAATAATTTTTAAAAACCTAGCATTACAGATTTCAGATACTATCTGTCAAAACTGAATAACAAGAATAAGATGGAGTAGGGGGAGGAAGAAGACGACGAGGTAGGGTAGAGGAGGAGCAAGAATTCAGTTTCTCTGGGTTCAGTTTCTTACACCAGAAAAACATTTTAAAAGATCAATATAAAGGTTTATGAAACACACACACACACACACACACACACACACACACACACGGCAACCTAAAAGGGCTGCCAAGACTCAAACTGAGGTAATTGAACAACAAATTAACATTTAGATCTTTAATCCATTTTGACTTTAGTTTCATGCATGGTGATAGTCATGAGTCTAGTTTTAGTCTTTGGCATATGGAAAGCCAGTTTTTCCAGCAACACTTATTAAAGAGGCTGTTTTTCTTCCAGTGAACATGTTTGGCCCCTTTGTCAAAGATAAGGTGGCGAGGTGTGTCTGGCATTGTTTCTGCATCTTCTAATCTATTCCATTCATCCTCAGGTCTGGTTTTATTTTGCCAGTACCATGCTGATTTTTAATCACAGTAACTTTGTAGTATAATTTCAAGTCAGGGATTGTGAAGCCTCCTGCATTGCCTTTGTTGCCCAGAATTGCCTTTGATATTCTAGGTCTCTTCTGTTTCCAAATGAACTTTAGGAATGTTTTCTCTAGATCTTTGAGGTATGCTAATGATATTTTGATTGGGATTGCATTAAATCTGTGCAACAGTTTTGGGAGTATGGCCATTTTCACAATGTGGATTCTTATCAATAAGCAAGGAATATCTTTTCATTTTCTGATACCCTCTTTGATCTTCTTTCCTAGGGTACTGTAAATTCAATGTATATATCTTTTATATCCTTTGTTAGATCGATTCCTAAGTATTTTATTTTTTGAATGGTATCATGAAGGGTGTTGTTTCTCTGATTTCTATCTCAGTGAGTCTGTTGTTTGTGTATCCAGCTATGCTACTGAATTTGTTTATTAAATCTGGAAGATTTTTGGTGGAGATTTTGGGGTCGTCTATGTAGAATATCATGTCATCTGTGAATAATGATAATTTAACTTCTTCCTTTCCTATCCTTATTCCTTTTATTTCCCTCTCTTGTCTAATTGCTCTGGCTAATGTTTCCAGAACTATATTAAATAGGAGTGGCAATAGTGGACATCCTTGTCTTATTTCTGATTTTGGAATGAAAGCTTTCTGTTTTTGTCCATTTAGTATGATGTTGACTGTTGGTTTGTCATAGATGGCTTTCATCAGATTGAGGTAAAGACCATCTATTCTAATTTTCTGTAGGGTTTATTTTTTTTATCATGAGTGAGTGTTGGACTTTATCAAAAGCTTTGTCTGCATTATTGAGATGATCCTGTGATTTTTGTCTTTTGCTCTGCTGATATGGGATATTATGTTTATGGATTTGCATATGTTGAACCATTCCTGCATTCCTGGAATGAATCCTGCTTGGTCATGGTGTAAAATCTTCTTGATAATTTGCTGCATTCTGTTTGCAAGTATTTTATTGAGGATTTTTGCATCTATGTTCATTAGGGAGGTTGGCCTGTAGTTCTCTTTTTTTGGTTGGGCTTTTCTCTGGTTTTGGTATCACAGTAATAGTTGCCTCCAGGAATGAGTTGGGGAGAATTGCTTCACTTTAAATTTCATTAAAGAGTTTCAAGAGTACACGTGTTAAATCTTCTCTAAATTTCTTGTAGAATTCAGCCATGAATCTATCAGGATCTGAGTTTTCTTTGTTGGTGAGAACAGCTGTCATAGGGGAGAGGAGAAAAGAAGGGAAAATAAAAAAATACACACACACGATAGCTAAGATAATTATATTACTAATTTCTAGTAGTTCATTAAAAAGTTTGTTTTTATATTGTTTGATCAGTTTTTCATGCCTGTTTCTAGTAATCTGAGCAACTGCGTTGAAGATAACAATGTGCAATACATTAACCATTGTTAATTTCCTATTATCTTGTTTTGAAGTTCTGCATCATTGTTTTTTTTATTGTTTTTTCTCTTTAAAATAAAAAGTAAATTAATTTTCACTCATATTAGTTTATAATAATATGAAATGAGTATGAATAAATTCATGCTAATATAAATGCATGACCAAAGAATTAATAATTGAGAGTGAAAGGACAACTCTTATTCCAGAAAATGTAATTCTAATTAATAAATGTGGAAGAATTGAAGTCAATGGAAAACACCATTAGAACATCAAAATTAAATAAGTTGCAGATGAGATTCATGATAAATGTTAAAATATCTGAGTGCCTTTTTAAGGAGAAACATTATGTGATTTCAAATAACCTTCCTCAAAACATATGTTAACTACTGGGGCTATTTTAACATATATACACATGTCCTTTAATCTTATTCACTCAACTAATTCCCTAGTTGTTGAACATACTGTCCTCCTGATAAATGGAGATGCAAAATAGTCACTTTAGAGTAAAGAAATTTGGCAGACACCATCATAAGTGATCTAAGTTGATATAGAAATGAATAATTGTACACTCTAACATGGCACTGTGAGAAGGAAACCTAATTTCTTTTTTTAAATTTTTTTTTTTATTTTTAAAGAGTATACAACAAAGGAAAATAAAACAGAATAAAACCAATCAGAGCAAACCAGAGTAAGTGATACAGGATTTCACAACATTACAAAATCAACAATAGTTACCATAATGCCTTTTGTTGTCTTCAAATTAACTGCAGATACTTTCAGACACAGTAAAAATCAAACAGAACAGAATAGAATAAAAGCAGTAAAAACAAAACAATGGATACAATAAAAGACTACAAAACAAGACAACAGTAAATTCAAAATGGCTACCATATATATCTATCATTGAAATAGTTGCTATTGTCACTGGGTATAACACAATCAAACAAAGCAAAGAAGAATAAAAGCCAACAAAACAAAACAATAAACAATATAGGACTTCAGAGTGAGACTATAGGAAATCAACAATGGCTACCACCCTCAGAAGGAGACCCCCACAGATGCCACGCTGCCTACCACTATCTTCTGAATAGATGATCAAACCACTGGCGCCAGACCTACAAGGTCAGTGAAACACCAAAGCACCACACGCTTTCATTTGCATTTCACCTTAATAACTATCACTAGAGCCTGTGTTTCTCTGGATCTGCCAGTCACTTGGGGGAGGGGGTTGACACTTTTATTTGCCAGCCCATGAGCCTGAAGGAGCTGGGATCTAACTGTTCCCTCTGCCAGTGGGGGCCCATGGGGAGATGTTTGGCTCTGGAGGTCCTGGTCCAGGCAGCTGTGGGTGCATGGGGCTGTTTCAGGCGAGGCAGGTCTAGTTTTCCCTCCCCAAAGTCTATGCTGATGCTGACTCACTGGGAGAGGCTTGGGTCGGAATGTCCTGGTCCCACAGCAGCCCACACATGGCGCTGTTAGGAAACCTAATTTCTATGTTGTTTTCCCCCAAAATCCACAGCCCAAGTATAACCAAGAGAAAAACTTAGACATTATAAATGGGTGGATATTCTTCCAAATGTCTTACTAGACCCCTTCAAAATTTCAAGCTCACAAAGGACAAGGATCACAAGAATAACTGGTACAGAATGGACGTTATTGAGGAGATTTGATCACTAATGTAAGTGTTATCCTGGATTAGATTCTGGAAGAGAAATAGTACGTTACCAAAACAAAGCACAGTGGATGAAATATAAAGCCTATAGTTTCATTAACATTATTGTATCATTGTTAATTTCTTGATTTTGGAAATGAGTCCCTATTATATCAGATATTAACCTTAGGAAAAGTAAGATAAAGAACACAAAAACTGACTCATTGTACTGTTCATCATTTTTTGGCAAATTAAAATATTTCAAAATAAAAATAAAAGAATGTTCAGATTTGATATGAAATCAAGATTGAACTGCATGTTTCCTATATAAAAACATCATTTAACGTAAAGACAGAAATAGACTAAAGGTAAAAGAATTGAAAATATATATCTAATATTAATGCAATTAAAAGAGAACTGTTGTGGTTATTTAGTATTGAATAAAATAAATTCCAGAGCAAAGAACACTGTTGGAAAGCAATTTTATAAATTTAAGTAGGACTATATTATTAATCAAAAGAACATAACGATACTAGACATTATGTATTTAATAGTTGCAAAATCAATTAATAAAATGATACACTAGAGGAAATTAGAAATATAATTATAATGGAAATTTCAATAGTCCTCTCTTAGTAATCAATACAACAAGTATTCAAATGATTACCAAGGGTGTAGAAAAATTGAGCTATATTATAAATCAAATTAGCCTCACTGAGGTTTTATACAAAATAACACCAAATAATGTTAGAATACATACTCTTTTCAAATTCACATGAAAAATTTGCAAAGGTAGGCATTATTCCGGGTCATTAAAAAGTTTTAATGTATTTAGAATGATTGCAGAAATGCAGAATATGTTCGTTCCCTGTGTTAGTTATTTACCCCCAAAATTAATTAAGAAATATTAACAAAGTCATCTCTGCAGTAGCCCCCAAAATTTAAAGATATGTAACCACCTTTTATATAACTCATGGATCAAAGAAAAATATTCCTAGGGAAAAGTATTCAAAATGTGGATGTTATTTTAAATAGTTCTCACAGAGTAACATGGTAAGATTACAAATGTTTTTAAATAAATGGTCTCAGTTTCCATCTTAAGGAGCTAAGGAGATAAAAAGAGCAGATTATACCTCAAGAAAATAGAAAGAAAACAATGAATATCAGCAAGTCAAAAACAGAAGAGCAATTGAGAATATCAATAAAACAATGAAAATGCCTGGTTTACTGAAATTTATTTCAGCAAACTAATGAAATGAAGAGAGAAGACTTATATTACCAATATCAATAATAAAGAAGGCATTAAATCTGTATCATTTTTGGTAACATGGTCATTTTAATGATACTAATTTTGCCTATCCAGGAATGTGGGAATGCTTTTATGTTTTCTAATCATTTTTTTAATCTCTTTCCTCAGAATATTGTATTTTACATTGGAGAATTTTTTTTCACCTCTTTGGTTAGGTATTTAATTTTTTGAAGCTATTGTGAGTGGAATTGTTTTTCTAGTTTTTTTCTCAATGGGTTCATTATTGGTAAACAAGAATGCCATTGGTTTTTGGGTATTGATTTTGTGTTCTGCCATTTTGCTGAATTTTTATACTAGGTCTATAAGTCTTCTAGTGGCATTTTTTGGTCTTCTATGTGAAAAAAATGTATCATCTGCTTATAAAATTCTGGTAAAATTCAGTGGTACATCCATCTGGTCCTGGGATTTTCTTAGTTATGGATTTTTACGATTGCCTCAATTCCATGCCTATTATTGGTTTGTTTAGGGTTTTTATACCTTCTTGCTTCAGTTTGGTAAGTTATATGTATGTGGAAATTACTTATTTTTTTCAGATTCTCACATATACTGGAATATAGGCTTTCAAAATAGTCTTATAATATTCTGTATTTCAGTGATATTTGTTATACTTCTACCTTTTTAATTTCCAATTATGTTGATCTGGACTTTATCTCTTGGTAAATTTGGCTAAGGGTTCACCAGTCTTATTTATCTTTGCAAGGAATCAACTCTTTGATTCATTGGTTACTTGATTTTTTGTCTCAATTTTGTTGGTTTCTCTGAAATCTGTAATTTCATTTCTCCTACTAGTTTTGGATTTGGATCATTGTTTCCCTAGGATGTCAAGATTACAAAAGTGACACATAAAGAGTTAGTATAATCTCTGTTTAAATATCAACAATATTCTTCATAGAACTAGAAAAACCCTAAAATATATGGAATGAGAAAGATCCAAATAGTTAAGTAGTCTTGGGCAAAAAGAGCAAATCATAGCTGGGCGTGGTGGCTCACACCTGTAATCCCAGCACTCGGGAGGCTGAGACAGGCGGATTGTTGTGAGTTCGAGACCAGCCTGGGCTACAAAGTGAGCTCAAGGCCAGCCTGAATGGCATAGTGAGACCCTGTTTCAAAAACACCAGGGCTGGGGATCTAGCTCAGTGGTCTAAGCGCCTGCCTGGCAAGCACAAGGTCATGAGTTCAATCCCCAGTGCCGCAAAAAAAAAAAAAAAAAAAGCATATCATGAGGAGTCACAAGTCTGAATTAAAAGGTATACTACAAAGCTTCAGTAATTAAAAAAAAAACCCCACAAACAGACATGTACACTAATTGAATAGGATAGAAGATTTGGTAACACCACACACATTCAGCTACCTGAATTTTGGCAGACAGAACAAAACCATATTGGAGAAAAGATAGCCTTTTCAGTCAGTGATGTCAGAAGAGCTGATTATCCATGTGCAGAAGAATAAATCTAGAAAAAAGTCAGATTTCATCCAGTCAGAATGACTACTATAAGAACACAAAAATAAGCAACAACAATGTTGGTCAAGATGTGGGGCTAAAGAAGCAATTTACATTGTTTGTGTGAATGTAAACTAGTACAACACTCTAGAAACCAGAATGGAGATTCTTCAAAAAATTAAAAGAAAATCCACTTTCCCAGCTATCACTTTCATAAGTATATTCTCAAAAGAGTTAAAAATATCATACTTATATTGCTTGCAGTGCTCTGTTCTGAAATGTTATGTTGTGTTTGACTCTATTCTGTTTTGTTTTGTTCTATTCTCTTTAAAATAAAAAAATTCAAAAAATCATACTTAGATATAGTTATTCATGCATATCCATGTGTCTAACACCACAACTCACAGTAACTAAGCTCTAGAAGTAGCCTATATACCCATAAACACTCAAAAGGATAAAGAAAATACAGTATATACACAAGTTGGAATATTATGCAGCCATAAAGGAAATGAAATAATGTAATTTTCAGGAAAATAGATGGATCTTGAAGCCATAATATTAGGTGAAATAAGTCACACACATAAAAGTAAATATCACACAATTTCTCCTATATGAGAACTCCCAAATATAAAGTAATTAAATAGTAAAAAAAAGGAGATGGTTAAAAAAAGGAAATGGTAGGAAACAGGAGACAGAATTTTTGAAGAAGAAGAAGCTGATCAGGGGAACGTGAAAGAAGGAGGATGGGGACGTGGATAATAAATTCCCTAAAATATCTGTAACTATTATGTATTATAAATGTACACTCAAAAAAGTATGAAGGCAGTAATAAACTACAATCTCAAAATTATTAAAGTGACAACAGAGAAACAAAATTTAGAACATTTTATTAGTAAATCTCACATTTAAGAATCGGAAAAATTTCTTGACGACAACCAAATCTCTTTGTCAATATATATTTTAAGCATCTCATATATCTATTAATAAGAGAATCTTGAGTTAAAATTATTCTAGAAATCAATAAAAGAATATTTAGAAAGTTGTTTAACATTTAATTAATATAGTACACAAAATTAACAAAGTAAAAATTAAATCTCCTTGTTATCTCAATAGAGCAGGAAAGTAAGACATTAAGAGATGGAAAACTGCATGATAAGAAAAATATGAGAATATGCAATGTCATGAGGGGAGCTTCTAGCCTGTGTAATAAAAAGAGAAAATGATACAAAAGGCATTCAGCTTAGAACTGAAGAGTTTTTCTTCTTTTTTCTACTTTAGGTGACAGAACACCAAGGTAATGGACCTGAGGGAATCTACACACACACGCCCTACATATCACACCTTATGTGTATATAAACAGGTGGTCTCCCAACATACAACGGTTTAACTTATAATTTTCTGAGCTTGGAACTGTGTGAAAGTGTCATGCATTTGGAAGAATTCATACTTGGAATTTTGAATATTGATCTTTTTTTAGACCAGCTGTACACAGTATGATATTCCTTTGATATCTACCTATCTGTATTTATATCTATAGTACAAGTGTATGATATATAGTGAGTATATAATATATACTAATAAAAACAATCAGACATTGAAATAAAGCACTTAATCAAAATGGAAGTACATAGGAATAAATCTGACAAAAGTCATAAAACACTTGCTTATTTAAAATTGCAAAACATAGCTGTAAGAAAGTAAGAAAGAATTAATGAAATGAAAAATAGATCAGATTTATAGCTGGAGAATTAGTCCTATTTTCTTTTTTTCTTTTCCTCTGTCAGCTCCTTCCTGGTTCCCTTGTTCCTTCCATTCCTCTCCCAGCTATAGTTACTGGCACTCACTGCTCCACCATCTCTCTCTCTCTCTCTCTTTCTCAGTTTGTGAGTCAATTTGTTCATTTTTATTAAAATGTTGTAAAGGTTTTTTTTTTACTGAAATTGCATAGAATCTATAATTGATTTGGAAATAAAATGCAGTAGTATTTATTAGGTGATGCAGAAGAAATAAAGCATGCTGCAGATAAAGGACAAACTGCGTGGGGCCACGAACAGTGGCTGGGTAGCTGCCAGAAGAAAAATGAACTTCTCTTCACACAGAGAAGAGGAGTGCTACACCAGGACCAGGAGAATCTCATGTAGTTGGAGACAATAGGAAAATTACTAGACACACTATGTCCAGGGCGGCCCTCCAGTCAACAGTTGGTGAGTGACTGTGGTACAAGTGCCCCAGGACACAGTCACATAGAGCAGCAGTTGGCAGGAATGCCATTGCGGGGAAGGGCTGGAGGCTGGAACCCAAATCCCAGAACAGCGTATTGGCTGCTTCAGTCTGCCAGGGCCCCAGAGTGGACAAGAGAAGGACGGCCAAGGGTGATTGCCGGGAGCTGGAGAGCAGACTGGGAGAGATCCCACTGAGAAGCAGGGGCTGGTGATCACAGACCCAGCACCCATGGTCAGAGGCCAGGTTCAGCCTGAGCTACACAGGACTGGAAGCTCACG
>RJWT010036055.1:0-13339 GCA_004365215.1 Cuniculus paca | reverse complement strand
GCTACTCCACAGTAGGAAATTTTCCACTTTGTATCTCAAGTGCCCTCCTCAGTGCCGGACTCCTAAGGGATATTCAGTAAATGCTTGTAATGTTAAATTTAATAGAATTGAATGAATCAACCTTTAAAATCCTAGCAGCTAAAAGAAGTCAGAGAAAGGTAGATGAGAACAACTAATTCACAAATAGCAGGACGACTCAGGACTCCTGATATCCCACAAGTCTCATTTGAAATACAATTGAACTATATTCATCTCAAAAGATGCAATATGTTGTTTGCTTTAGCACACAAAAGAATTTACATACCCAAATTATTTTATTATTTTAATAAAAATAATAAGAATGACAGCTGAAAGCCATATTGTGCTTCCTATGAGGCATTAGGCTGAATTCTGACTGAGCCATGTGTCTCACAACTTCACGATGTAGCTACTATCATCGTTCCTAATTTGGAGGCCTATAAGTTTATTCCAAGGATATTTTCATGGCTCAGAATTATCTTTTGGGTCTCTTTTTCAGGGCCACTTAGCCAACAAAAGAAAACCAGCCTTCTAATATACAGTTGTGTGTCACAGTGATTATACAGTAGTATCTCGACTCACAAATGCTTATGTTTGGGGACAGTGTGGTTCACAAAGAGAATCACTTGACAAAATTTTGCGTCCCTTCGTGAACACTTCATCAGGTAATGAACATGAATGTGGCCATCTTCCCCCAGAATCCGGGAACAAATTGAGTTTGTAAACTGAGGTACCACTATAATTGGTGCTGAAATAGTTCAGTATATTTTGTTTTCAGGAACACGATGAAGCTGATGGCAATATGCTCCTTCATGGATTTCAAGGGGGAAATGCATTCTTTAAATTTGCAATAAAATGATCATTATATTATAGAGCAGCAGTGCACATCTGTGCGACACTTGCTGCAGCGAACTATTTGTGTTTTCGTTGAAGCGCTACAAGGTTCACCATCACTGGGATAGTTTAGGGCCACTATTTTAAGTTTACTAGGTGCATATCTTTTATGCAGCATGATCACAAAATACAGCGGATGTTTAAATTTTTAAAACTTCATTACAGTAGAATAAAAAACACATCGACATTAATCCCCCTCACTTCGAACACTTTTCCCATTGTTTTTGCCACTTGCTGAAGCAATTCTGAAAATCTTTCATAAGTGTCTTTACTTGCACTGTCATAACTTCCTCCATGTCCTGAATCAATTCGAAACATTTACAGCAACTTCTGTCAAGGAAAAACATTACGGTGTGTCTTCATCCCACTTTATTCATCATATCTGGCACCGTGAAACGTCCGGCTCTTCCTCAAAGTCAAAATGACAGTGAAAAGTAAATGTTATGAATCAATTCAGGACATCAAGACAGCCACACAAAAACATTCACAAAAGGAGACTTCCAGAACTGCTTCAGAAAACGCAAGAACAATGAGATGAGTGCATTGGAAGCAAGAGGGAGTATTTTGAGAGGATCAATGGCAGTGTGTCTTTTCCTGCAATAAATTATTTCAATTTTTAAATATTGACCATATCATATCACACCTCATATATTCCCATCTTCTTCCTGCCAAAGGAAAAATTCTTGGCTCCAAGTCAGAGTTAGATGTTAGCAATTGTAGAGTATTATGAAGAAGGATCGACAGGTTAGAAATCACCTAAACTAGTAGGCCTGTGATAACTTAGCTCTATGTGTCAAAATAGCTGCATTCTTTGAAAACATTTCTCAGTTCAGAGATAAGAACTCTCTTACCAAGTGATTTTTCTTTTAATTGGTAGTCTCCTTTAAAGTAAATGAGATTAGATGAATTAGTGCCACGATATCATTTGTTTGAGTCAAACTAGAGAATCACTTCAAAGGTTTATTATAAAATTATATATGGCTTAACAAGTATACTGGTGATAAAATCTTAGTCAACTAGAAATCTGAGTAAGTTAGAAAAAAGTCCTCTCCTTCACACAAAGAAACTTTTCTGAACTATACATTTAATTTCTTCAATATTTCAACTCACTTGCTACTATCAACCTGGTATCTATTATTTATGGTGTTATATAGTCAACATGAAAAAATAGGTAACCACTAAGTTATAAATTATATTTAGTGTCAAAAGAGCCTCTCATCAAGCAAATGAAGATGTTTAAAAGATCTAGGATACACTGGTCTATGTACAATCTCTAAAATCTCTTAAAATGTATTCATATACTATAGTTTTTATCCACATAATATGAATCATTTAAAAATATTCAGAAATTCTTAATTTTCAAGCATCTTATTTTTTAATTTACACCCATTTTTTTTCTCATATTCATTCCATCTCTCTTTTCTTTGGAAAGAGTTTTCCTTCTCTGCAGACAAGGACTGTGGTGGTCTGGGGGAGGAAAGCCATCCCACGCACACACTACCACATACCCCAACACACCAACAAAAACCCCCGCTTTGTGCCCCTTGCTCAGCGGAAATGACACATAGGGACATTGACAAGGCATGGCAGTGGAGAGCCAAACCTTTTAAGGGGAGAGACAGAGGGGCTGGCTGCGTGAAGGCACCTTCAGTTCAGTTCAGAAGCTGAAATGCAGAAGACAATTGTCCTGGCAAAGGGAGCCCAACTCCAGCTGAGAACGCGTGCTCCGAGCTGACCTTCCTCGTCAGCCTGCCAGCTGAGATTAAGCTTTCCTCAAGTGGATCCTTGTTAGGCCACCCTTTTTCCCAGTGTTGCTCATCTTTCACAACTGGAAGCCAAGTGTTTCAAACTGTTACTCAATCTGGCAGCCAAATTCCTTTATTTCCTCCTTGTCTTACACACATGCATGCACGCACACACAGACACACACAATTGTGGTGACTAATGTTCTATACATGCCATCTTTCCAAAGTCTACACTAAGCAGAGAACCTAAAAATTTTTATGTCTCACTAAGAAACTGCCAAATACTTTCGCCCTTTTTCTTTTTTTTTTTTAAATCTTGATTAAGTAGAGCAAAGACTTCTACAAAAGATGTCTATTAGCAAAAATAACCTTCCTTTGATCAAAAAAGCCACAAAAGTCTCAGGAAAGTAGAAAACCATGCATGATCTCAAGTGGAAAAAATATAAAGAATTTGCTGAATTTTTAACCTTAGTACCATAACAAAGATATTATTTTAAAGTTGGTTGGTTAATGTGGGCTGTCTTAGAATATTCATTGTGTTGTGTTTGGGTTTACCCAGTGTTATTTCAATGAGTTTATTGGTTCAGCACACAAAACATCACATGGTGCTTGAAGATTTTAGGTAGTAAATTTTTCTTGTGAGACGCTTGAAAGAACTCTGTTACATAATCAATTGGTCTTTAAATCTATCAGCACAAAAATAATCTTTCCTTTTCTATATACATATATCTTCAGGATTGTTTGGCTATGAAAACCAAATAAAAATTTCTATAGAAGGAATGCATTGTTTAGACATCTTTTTTACACGTATGTTGCAGCTTTCACAACACTGATTTCACACTGTTGAATGAATCTACAGAATTAATTTGAAGTCTTTTAGTAAAGACTGAGATAATAAATCTCCCTCTTTATTTTCTTTTCATACATCCTATCCTGAAGGGACTCTTACCAGACATGTTTGTGTTAGCAATAAGCCTACTCTAATTGTCATAGCGTTAATTGCAAAATAGAATAGAGCCCAGAAAACAAATGGCAAGAGAGGTGGAAAGACTAAGGAAATCTGCCAGTCACAGGACTGTGCAGGCAGAATCAAGAGCCACTGGATGCCAATAGACACCTGTTTCCAGATTACAGTATACTTCTTTACCCCTTCCATCTCTTGTATCAGAGGAGATGGTATCTTAAGAGAACTCAAAGGATCCATTTTCCTTGTCTCAGACAATCCTGCCCCTGCCTGCCACCCTAGGCCTTCAAACTGTAAGATGAAGGGAAGTTGAGAAAAAAGAATCTTTGGGATTAAAGTATCAACTCTTAAGCATACCAATATCAGGGTGTTTGATTTTTTAACTTGGAGATGCTATACTATCCTTGTGAAAGATCTTCACTCCTCTGCAACCCCCATCCTCCAGCAGCTGTTGTTCTGTGGAACTCAGTGAAACAGAGCCCAGGACGAAGTTCAAGATCTTTTTTCATTGAATCTTCAAGCTCAGGTAGCAAAAGGAAATCCTTGTTAAACCAGATTCTCCCAGGGTGTAAGCATATCTCACTTGGAGAACTCAAAAGTTTTAGCAACCTGATTAACTGACAGCAAGTATCCACCTTCCACCTTATAGCTACTGGCCTTCCTGCAAAATACCCACTTCCCTGGGATCTTACTGTTGTGAGAAACCTTAGGTGGAGGCCGTCTAGCCCTGAATCAGTATTACATAGTAATTTGGGCCCCTTTTGCCTTAGCCATAGAAATGTCCTAGAACATAATGAATTGTATAGTAGATTTAGGTTAATTATAATAAAACAGATTCAGAGCTTGAACTAATAGTTAACTACATTTAGAGTAAATTCTATAAAGAATTAAAAGGATAATCTTTTATCCACAAATTACCAGAATAACTAAACTGTGCACCTAAGGTTACATTACACAGTGCAGGATTGAAATTTAATCATGATAGAACAGTACCCTAACTGCCCAAATTAATGGAATTTAAAATCACTTAGATAGGTTGCAGAGAATTTCGGTGAAGCAAAAGCTGTGTCTACCCACAGAATTTAGGATGGCAAGACTGGTGGAAATCCCCTAATCTAACACCTTTGTTTCACAGCCATTGCCATTCATGTTCGTAAGAGGTAAATAGTATTCTCCAAATCCCAGAGCTGGCAGATGAAACTGAAACCCATATGTCTTAAAAACCTAAGTCCAGTGTTCTTGTCACCTTTTTGCTCCAATACCTGATGCACAAATGAATTCTACAACTCCCAATTACTTACCTGGCATGACCAATTAGATTACACCATATATTCAGTTGCTTGTGTACTATATTTTATATGTTCATATTTAGGCATGTGCCTGAATTTTAACCTTATCATTTATTGTAGTCAATTATGAATACAACTAAAGTAATTCCATCAGATTTAGTTTGAGGAATAATAATTTATATTAACAATTAATTGAATCAATTAAAATTTCCCAAATTTTTTCATAGAAGTTAAGCATGTTTATATTAAATTTAAATTTCAATTGTGACCTCAATTTTGCCCTAAGTGACAGTGGCATTGCTGGTGATATAACTCAGCAGCACAAGCGCCTGCCTGCCTGGCAAGTGCAAGGTCATGAGTTTGATCCCTGGAACAAAGAAAAAAAAAATAGTGGCATTTACTACTGTCATTCATGCTTTACACAGACCCACAAAACACAAGCACCCTCCCTACCCTCATCCCCACTGGTCTGCCTAAGATGCATCTCTGATCATGTCTCTCTTATAGTCCTTCAGTGGTTTCCTGCAGCTTTCATAATAAAATTTAACAACTATGTTTAATCCACAAAACCAGCTTCTCTTACATTATCTGCTATCTGCATCTCCTGTCACCAGTTCCTCCCTCCTACCCCCCACTTCTCTCCAGCCATATCACTCACACTACACCCTACAATTTCCTCCAAAAGTTTTCATGTGTTGGCCTCTGCTTTGGACATCTCCCTTTTTTTGCGCCTTGCTAACTTCTATGAGTCTTTTTATATTCAATTCAAACATCATCTTTTCTGGGAAGCCCTCTTCAACTACCAATTAGAAGCCTTCCTGATGCTCCCACATCATGCTGGGCCATCTTTGTCAAAGCCACTCACTACACTTCATCACTGCCCCTGATCTACTTTTCTGTTTCCACTGCTAGACTGAGTTCCCTTGAATTACGGATTTTCTTGGGCCAAAGAAGAAAAGAATCTCCCAGAAGTATTGGATCAGAACATAGAATTCCTGTGTGTTAATTATATCACTATATACTTTTTTATTTTTCTGCATTTTGAGGTGTTTGACCTCTTGGGGCCCTGCTAATCATACAGACACTGCCACTTTCTGGGCTAGCTAATTCCTAGACAGCAGACGAATCTCATGTGCATATACCTTTCATATGCAAACCAACCATTCCAAAGCTCACACCTCCACTATCTTCTTTATTGACTTATTCAGGGGTCTTACATTCTGAGTCAATCAGTATTCCCTGTCCTATTATCCCAACACAAGATACCAGACAAGCTGATATAGCCTCTACACCCTACACCCCACTGAAATTATTCAAACCAGCTAATCCTAAACCAGTTTACCCAGCCCCATCTATTCTTTCCCATAGAAACTACAATAAAAGCTCTAGCTTATGTTTTTCTCCTGTTCTATCTGCTTTCTAACTGACCCTGGTATGCCCCTGTGTGCCCCAAATAGCATAGGGTGCCTGTTCTTCTCAGGAATGCTAACTATCTTTCCAGTAGCAGTTGTCTCCTGAACTGTTGGCCTCATCACACCTGACTAATATTAAAAACTACATGTTGAAATGTCCCATGCTCATTCATATCTGTGTTTGGGCCACTTCAAATGGGGAGATGGCCAGGATACAAGAGCAAGTTAGCACTGTTTCCTCTCTCTGGAATTCACTCTGCTAATCCCCTAACCTCTATGTAAGACTTTGTTCACACCAAAAATATGAAGTGCCATTTTTCTGACCACCAAACATGCAACATAGAGGGAGACTTGCTGATATAATCTTAACGATGACAGATATTCTTTCCTCTCAATTTGACAGATTACGTTGTTGGCAAGTCCTCAAAACAAGAGACAAAAAAAAAATCCCAAAAGTACTGCTAATACATTTCTGCTTTCTCACTTGACCTGCGTAACGAGCAGTAGAATAGTTTTCATTATCCCCACCTTCAAGATAATAGTATCTCTTGGTAAAGATCACAGCCCTACCTGGAGTGGTCTTGGGAGGTTACTGTGTACCTTGGGCTTTTGGTCTATAAAATGAGAATAATAATACCTACCTCACTGGGTGGATGTGAAAATTGGTAAAAAAATAATAATAACAATAATAATAATGAAATAATAATGCATGCAGAGGACTTTGTGTGGCATCTCGTTGTGAAGCATGCATTAAATATTAGGTGCTACTTAAATTATTGATGACATTACAGTTGTTGCCTATGCTTTTCAAACATATCATGTTACCCCTTCCTGGTATTTCCTAGAATAGCTAAATTAGCTGCCCCAAGACATTATAGTAAAAATATAATTTGTATTAAACAAAATTTTCTAATGTCCAAAACAAGGAGAGAATAGTAAAGAGGGACCTACTAGGTAAAGATTGGGAGAAGCAAGAAGGGACAACGTCAAATGAATCGGGCATAACCCAGTATCTGCTAAAAATATTCTTTCATTTCTGATCTTCAATATCAAATAAATAAGAGATTCTGTGTTTTAGATGAAGTTTTTGTTTGTACATGGGTATACTGCACAAATCTCTAACCACTGAGGGAACACCATCATGGAGAGCAGGCAGATAGCCAGTGTTAGAAATTAACTCCTCAAACATGATTTAATCAATGGTCCACAATTTGTGGTCTTGGACTTGAATTGTCTTTGCCTTCTTATTTTCCATCTCATTCAGCTCTATTATCTTTCCTGACTATAGAGGAGAAGTTCAATTTGGTATCTTCTTGGCCTCTTAGAAGCTGCATTATCAGCAGTCAATTTGCTACCGTGGCAGGTAAGATCTGGATTTGGAGAGATTAATAAAGAAGGGACTCCAGCCTTCCATTAGAGCCAAACATGATTCAGGAAAAGTAAAGATTTTAACACATCGAAATGTGGTTTTTTTTTTTTAGTTCAAAACTGAAAAAAATAACTGCACTCTAAAGACAAAAACTTACCTAAGGAATAGGTTTATTTCTATGTGAAAATACATCCCGGAGTAAAATTTTCATGAAGGGCTTGAATAGCTGTCTTTGATAAAGAAGCAGTTGGCTCAACATAATTGCAGGAAGGATCTTTCAGTCAGTGGTGACAATAAGGCTAAAGTTATTCTGAGGAATAATAGGTTTCACTGATGTGAATCTGTATAGGAAAAAGGATTCAAAGTTAAATGGGGGTCAAAGTACCACTCGGGCTTGTATTTTGAGCAGGAAGCCTCTGGAATTAGGCACAGTGATCCCCAGCAGAGGTGAGAGATGGATGAGCAGTTCTTGGACTAGACAGTTTTTCCATTCCAGGTTGCTGGGTATCCCCTGTGTTACCGCTTCTAGAGATGCTCTGAACTCCTCCACAAGAGAGATGGGCTGCTTTACCCACTGTCAATGAAACAGAGAGAGCAAATCTGAAAAGAACGAGGGAAAATATCTTTATATCTTACTACACAGAAAAAGATGAATCTGAGTTCTCAAACACCTATTGAATTAGTAGAGCAGGAGGCTGATTTATAACTCTAAAGCCAAAATGAAAGAAACTTTAGGCACATAGGTGTTACTTATGATCTAGCAACAGATATTGGGGATCTCTGTTATCCCAGCCTTATAAAACAGTTAAAATGATCAGCAAACCAAAGAGGAATGGAAGGCAGCAAAATTTGAACCATTTCAAATGAAAAATCAGAAGAGTCTTCCTAGAACCAAAGCAAATTCTCCAAGTGGAGAGGGATAAGAGGAAAGGAGTAGCCCAGAAAAGACTGTGGCAAAATAAAAAAAATAAAAAAGTGAGGTGACATGCAAGACAGAGGGAAAAGTAAGGCAAGAGAACAAGCTGCCAATCCTAGTTTGAACCCTGGCTCTTATCTCTACAATGGAGCTGATTCACCCAAGGGGAGAGCCCAGTTCTTCCAGGGATCCACAAGGGATACTCACACACAGACTACACACACACGCACACGCGCGCACACACACACACACTGCATTTGCACATGGAAAAAACAAATGCTCATTTTGGAAATAAATCAAAAATCTCAAAATGAGTGCATCTCGAATATGTCAGTACACTTTTTGCACCTGAGAGCTAATTCAACCATCCTAAAGCACAGGTCACACACCAAACCAACTCAATCAGAATCTTCGGGGAATGAGGAAAACACCAAAAAACTCAGTGTACAGCGTACTACCTTTGGGAACCACTGGTCTAAACAGAGTCCACTAATCAGTCATAGATTCTCTGGCAACAGGAATTCCCTCCCGCCCTGCCTCAGTTTTCGCATCTGTAAGTTAAGAGAGGTGAACACATGTTCTGAGGCCTCTAATTTGATAGTTCTATGTGTCTATCAGCTTGACCTCTGAGGGTATTGTAACAGGGCAGGTGTAGCAAGATTGTTGAAAATGGGAGGTTTCTCTACGCCCACACCCACTCCCATTTTTCAGCAAATCTGGAAGCATTGTTTGCTCTCCTACAGCGAGCATTACTTAAAATGACTTTATTTGTTTTACCATTTAGAGGGCCTCCCCAGGTAGCCTCAGGAGCCCATTCATTTCATTAACATTAAATCAACAAGCAGACCTTCTTTCTGCCTCTCTCTAGGAGGATTAATGGATTTTGGCATGATTTGTGCATCTAGCAGCAAAACCTCGTGCTGAGAAAGCTAGCAGGCTTGACTAATTCCCAGCAGTGCTAACTTCATAAACTTACTTTAAGCTTTTAACTTTGACTGAAGATTAAAGGTAATGACTTCATGCTGTTACATTTGAATGTATGGTGCTTAAAATGCATCAAAAAAAAAAAGCTATACAAAAATTACAAACTGACAAATTCACACTATATATGTGTGTGAGATATATATAACATATATTTTATATATATATGATTTTTATGTTTGTGAAAATATTTCTCTGCAGGTAAAAAAAATTTCTTAAACACTAAGGGAAATTTGTGTCACAAATAATCATTATACTGAGGATTGATGGTTGCATATGTAAACCGTAAGCAAGAGAACTTGTGGTTAAAACATCATAAATATACTGAGAGCAGGCCCAGCACTGTGAGGCTGTAACCTGATGGGATGTTGGATGTGAGAAATTTTCTAAGAAGAAAAATTATCCTACTCTACAGAAACAAGTTATCACCTATAAAACATCCTACACGTGACTATACTTACACTTTTTTTATTCCAGACACCTTTGAATTAAAATCAGAATCCAGAAAGTCTGCCTGAGGAAAGAGAAAAGGAAAAAATACAATATTTCCAGCCCATCTGACAAGACTACATGAAAAGCTTTTGATCAAAGGGTCTTAAGTACACTTTACTGGTGTGACAAACAACATTTTTATCCCTTTATTAGATTTATTTTTCTTCTGAAAACTGCAGTGACCAGGGTATGGTCTGTGAAAGAAAGCTGGCAGGGTTGTGTTCTTTGATTCCTAATTAACACCTTCAGTCTCAAAAGAGAACCAACAGAAATACCATAAAATGTTGCAGCTGCATTGTGATTCCGCTTGGTTGGTTTGTTAAAAGTCGGCTGGGCATTGGCAGCTGCAATAAAGGGAAAGCTCAATGGGTGTTTTGTATTGTGCCCACTGACGTGAAAGAAGGCAACCATTTTATTTTTCAAATGGGCAGCTGCAGAGGGAGGTTTAAATGGAGCTAAATGCAAGATTTACTGTTAATTTATAGTAAATAAATAATGAAAATAAAACCTAACCTTCCAGATTTTACAATCACATTGCAGAAATGTTAGTGAGGAAATATTAAGGACGATAATTTTAAAGTTCTTAGTAACCGATTTGGGGGATTTGGCAACAAGGAATAGCATTCATTTAAAATCAAAAAAGCCTTTTTGAAAGAGCTAAGCATGCCAGAGTGTTAGAAACTGACATTTCCAATTTAAAAGGTAAAGATATATCTTTCCTGCCTTTGGTAACATAACTCCCTCATCCCATTTTATTGAAACCCTAAAATTTGTTCAGATGGGAACTGAATAAGATTCCATACACTCCCACCTCACTTTTAAAAGAGCATGGAGTTGAATTTTGCCTTGGGTAGGGGAATAAAGGAGGCATTTAACTCTGGTCAGATAAATCTCACTCACATTCAAAAATGCAATTAAGGAAATATGTAAATCTAGATGTTTCATCAAATGCTAGCTAAGGGGTTACTAGTTCTTTTCGAACACAATGACTGAACTAAAGAACTTTAGTGTCTGTGTAAGAACCATTGTCCAAGCTACAGTCCCTGTTGGAAACAGAGTCCGGCCTGGCCGTGGGAAATACCTACATATTTGACACAGGCCCTATTTCTGAGAGAAAGGGAATGGAAGAGAAAGTATGGAGATTTTACTGTTGCATTCTAATCAACCATGATCTGCCTAATTTGCTTTGATCAGGAAGATAAACTAATTTTTCTGTGGGTTGCATAGAAGTAATCAGCAAACCAAAGCTTTCATGTTATTTCAAAAGAGCTAAAGTAAAGGGGATCAGAAATTGTAATGGTGAGAGCTAAATACATCTTTTCGGCTCATCTGAGAGCATTGTCCATTGAAAATAGGAAACTGACACAGAAGAGGAACTCTGGCTAAAGATAGTTTCATGGGCTGCAGAATCATTGGATACCCAGGGATCTACAATGCTATGTAACTAAACACAATCACCAAAGGCGATTTAAAACTGATGTCTGTGTCATATAGTCCTGTTCTTTGATGAGGACACTTTTACCTTCATGTGAAAAGGTACGCTTATTGTCTAGTCCTAAAACGCCGTTGGTTTTTCCTGCAGCTCAACCTTTTATGTTCAAGGTGTTGAAGTGGTTGCTGTGTTTCTTTGAACCCTAAGCTGCCGCTTCTTTGAAGCACACAGACATAGCCAGCTTGGGATCCTGCAATCCTGGATGCACTAGAAGGGGATCTGAGATAAAACCAAAACAGCTAATCAGGAATCTGACTCCACAGTTGCTTCAATTTCACAGCCTGCTTCTCTATTTCGTGCCAGTTACCAACTTCAGTAATGCCGCTTCCTCCTCACTTGTTTTTTCTAAACCTCCAAACACTTGTAGTTATTAGATGAGAAGGAAAGATTTGCCAAAATGAGATTTTGTTTCCTCAGAAAAAAATCTCCTATTTAGTGTTGCTTTTCTTCTTGTTGATATGACCTTTGCATTGCTTCCTTTTCCAAACCGTTGTACTAGATACAGTATCTGTAACCCCACTGTAAACTTAATTGCTTTTTTGGCCACTAATCTCCTTTGCAAGGGTTCTTAGGTACCAAAGTGTGCATTTCAAGTTGGACTTAATGTGTCTTATAAAATGAGTGGATCTTTTAAAAGGGTCGGAGTTCATCAACTTTCAAGACTATAGACATTATTATCCTCAAGCAATTCCAAAGGAAACCAGAAAATATGATTTTAAGACTACACTTCTAACTTCTTTTTAAAATTATTTAAAACAATTTGATTTACTTGCTCTCATTGTCTGCTTTGTTAGAAGGCAGAAGTCAACAAATATTTAATTCCATCATTGTTGTAGAAGCTCTTAGTGAGAGCACTGTTTAAAAATGCAAGTAAGTCTGTTTTCATTTTCTTGCCTGCTTTCCTAAATTCTAAAAAAGAGGGCAACTATTAGGAATAAGAACTCAATATATTGCTGTGGAGGGGAACTTACTGGTGTTGACTTCATGTTCCTGCATAGTTATTTATCCATTCACGCATGCAATTGATGTTTATAGATTACCTACTTTATGCTAGAAACAGAGGGTATAACCGTGCACAATATGGACACCATCCTTTGCCTTTGCAGGGAAGACAGATGTTGAACAAATGGTTACTCAAATTTGAATTATTAATACTGTGAAAGAGCTCTAATAGAGACCTGGAGTGCACTGAGAACTTTGCCTGGTCTTGGGAAAACTTTGTTTAGGAAATAACTTTTAGTCTGAGACGTGAAGGATGAATTGGAGTGGGTCAAGGAAAGGAAAGTCAAAGAGTATTCTAGACAGATTTTCCCGTGGAGTCTGAATGCAGGGTGAATTCTTCCCTATGTATTCTACAACTGTAACATTCAGTTGCCAAGGACAGGCAAGTACTCTGTATCAGCGAAGGTCGACACAGTTACTCCTAAGGGCAGGATCCTCCTGAGATCTGACAGATCATTACTAGGAGCACTGTCATATGAATATCTTTTTTTTAAGAGAAAAAAAAGGCACAGAAAAGAAAAACAAAAAGCAAAAGAGACAAACAAACAAACAACAACAATAACCTCAAAAACAGTAACAGTATAGGTTTCAAAACAAGGTGATAGGAATTTAACAATGGTTGTAGTATTGCAGATTGTTACCTTCAAAAGGGTTGCTTAGGTTACCAGATATGTAAAATTGATCTAATCCTATGAGTATTAACTGTTCTTTTCCAAGAACAACTACAATTTAGTAGTATAGTTATTTTAGCTATCATTTATTTAT
>RJWT010036054.1:0-13343 GCA_004365215.1 Cuniculus paca | reverse complement strand
GTACTCTGTTGGGGGAGGGCACAGGGCTGCTGACACGGGCTGTTCAGCAAGACGTGGCTGAAGGGGGTAGGAGCATTTGTGGTATGCAGGGGGTCTGGCAAAGGGCAGTTTGGGAAGAAGAAACTGCAGGGGTTTCTGGGAAGAAGGAGCTAGACACCATTATGGTTCAACATGTGGCCTGTCACCATGATGGCTGGGCAAGTCTCAGGCGGGGGACCTATCACTTTTAAGAAGAGAAAGAGACTAGAAGCTCTTTCTGCTTCCCTTCTGTACAGCATGAGAATATAGCAAAAAAGAAGAGGAGAGGACAGACCTTTACTAGGAACGGAATCGACTGGCACCTTGGTCTTAGGCTTCCTAGCCTTCACAAGTGTAAGAAACAAGTATCTGTTGCTTAAGCCACTCAATCCATGGCACTTTGTTATAACAACCCAATGAGACTAAGACAGCCATGGGACAAGACAGTTAATCATAGCAGATTGGGAGGCTGAGGCAGAAGGATCTCAAATTCAAAATAAGAAAATAAAAAGGACTAGGGACATAGCTCAGAGACACACCGTGACTTTCATTCCTAGTACAAAAAAAAAAGTGTCTGAATTTCTTAAAAAAAAAAATCCAAGCCAATTCCAAAGAGCACTAGTAATGGCATAATTTGAACATCAAAGAGTAATTACCATAATGTTTTAAACATCAGAAATGTAAAAATGCATGCATACATAATGATACTGCACAGCAAAAACTGGCTAACAGTGCTAGGATACTGACTCAGTTCCATTAATTTGACACTTCAGAGGCAGAATCCAGCTTTTAACCAGTCGTTCCTCTGTGATCTGTATTTCCGCATAACCAATGAGTTGGCTTCCAGAAAACTCTTTTATAGAAGATCTCCAAGAATGATCGAAATCACTGTTCATATGGAAATTCACCGTTCTAGAATAAAAGACTGAACAGAAATGCCGAAACGCAACGTGAGGACTTTTTTCGGATCTTGAATGAGTCAAAGCAACGATATATATGACATCTTATACTCAACCAGGGGCCCTTTGAGCATGTACAACTAATACATGAAGGAATTAGTGTGAATTTTGTTACAAATGATTAAATTTTAAAAGCTGTGTCAATAGATGCAGGTTAATTTTAGAGCAAAATAATGGCTAAATTTTTTTACTAAGAGAGGGAGGAAACAAAACGACTGGCAAAACGGTGATTCATATTGATTCTGAGTAATGGGTACTTAAGGGTTCTTTAAAAGTTGGGTCACTTTTGCCTATCTTTAGAATTTTCTGCCATGAATAGTTTTTAAAAGCAGAGTCAGCGCCTACATCGCAGCATGCTCAGGGGATAACGTGGGGCTGGTGGGGCCCCGACATTTAGGGGCTTGCGTGCCTCAACTCTCAGGATGAGCCTGGTGGAAAGGTTCTTTCCGAAATGAAAGCACCCAATTAGTCTCCGAGGTTCTGAGATTTCCCAGGGATTTCCGAAAGAGGCCAAGGAGTGTGCCTGGTAAACTGCTGCTAGATTTCTACAGCGCCGCCTTTTCTCCAGCTGCTGGCGTTGACCTCGGGGTGGGCGGCTGAACCCTTGCAGACAAGTCTCCCAACGTGGGGGACGCGAAGGTGCTCCCCCTCAGCGGCCCCTGCCCGCGCCTGCCCTCCCTTCCCTGCTCGCATCGCTCTTCCTCCGGCTCCTCGGGGCTCCGGACTCCTCCCACCCCGCCCTGCTCCGGCTGCGACCCGCACCTCTCGGCCCCGCCTCTCCCCGGCATCACCACGCCCCCTTATCCGCGCGTGCTCGGGGGTTGCCATGGCTACAGGCTGGCGGCTTCCAGGCCTCCTTGGTTGGTCACCAGCTGGCCGAAGAAAGAGGCAGCATCATGAGCCAAGTAGTGACTATCGAGGAGTCCCAGGCCAACCGTCAAGTGTCACTGCACCAGGGCGGGGAGAGGTCAAGAGCCGGGGGCTCCACGTCCTCCAGCAGAGCGTACGATTTCCTGTACGGTAAGGGCTGCCCCAGGCCTCCCTGCTGGGCTGTCGACCTCCGGGCCAAGTTGGCCTTGCGGATGGTTGGACCTGCCAGGGAGTGGCGAACGAAAGGCGGCCTCTGGACTGAGCCCCCGCTGCTCTCGTCCTTTGTTGGTGGGGGCAGCTCGAGCTGTCCAGGTGGCCGCGCGCTCAGGGTGCTGGGAAGCTCAGGTGCGCTCTGCGCCTTGGAGCACCGCGACCGGCCGCCTCCCTTGTAGCTCAGCCCCACTGTCTTGACAATTTGCTCAGCCCTGAGCTGTCTTCCTGAAGCCTGGTCCAGGTGTTCTGATGTCCAGAGAAGCTTGGAATGAGTTAAAGATTTGGAGATGCACGCAGCGTTTCCATGTTCAAACTGCATAAAATACTTAAAATTCCAGCTCGGTTTCTCTGGACAACTCCAAACTCAGTATTCTAGGCAAACAAATGCCAGTTTATCTGATTTGTTTTTAGTGAGTTTTTTTTTTCTTTAAACTTTTTCTTATTCATCAAAACTTTGTTCATAAACTAGGTGCTCTGATTCCTCAGGGCTAATAAAGTTTCGATTTTTTAAATGCCCTGCTTTTCCATTTGTATTCTCTGTCTTCTGGACCTTAAGTTTCGGTTCTATATATTTTTGTAGGCTTCTCAGGCCTATTCCACTAGTGCATATACTAGGTACTTGGTAAATGTTAACAGAATTACTCAATTTACTGTTATAATAATCGCAAGCAGTTGAACATGACTTTTTCCAAATTTGCCCTCTGTAATCCCTGGCTCTTACCTGAGCATTGCATTATTTTCAACTCCGAGGAGTTCCAGCGTCTCCTTTGGACTGGAATCTGTGTGCCCATTTCCTGGGTAGGGGCCACATACTGGTCGCTTATGTATCTTGGCTACGGTTTTCATGACTGACTCTTGGTTTCATGTTATGGAATAAATGTCATAAACTTCTGTAAGCATGTCACCATGTTGTTTTCAAATGTAATTTGAGAATGAACGTAAACATCTTTAGTAAGACAAGCAAACAATTTATTATGCCTGTTGTTTCGTTTATCCTCAAATGTCTGTTTTGCAGAGGGACTGCTGCATGTTTTCATGTCCCCTGGGAAGAACAGAAATCTGCTCACAATAGGTCAAATGCAAGTTTAGGTTGTTTCCATAAAATAAGGCAGTGTCACACCTATTTATGGATGGAAGCAGGGTTCTGACGGAAGGTCAGAAGTAAGGTGCTACGCTCTCCTGCTTTCTTTCTCCAACCGCATGGTCTTTTGCCTTGTTAGGGTTACTAGATTTAACAAATAAAAATAAAGGATGCATAGTCTAATTTGAATTTTAGATAAGGGACAAATACAAGTTTTTATCCCATGAACAATTTGGGAGTACTCACATTAAAGAATTGTTAATTGCTTATTTGAAATTCATATTTAGCTACGCATCCTGTATTTTACCTGGCAACTCTAGCTTTGTTTTTGTGCCTGTGCTTTCTTCTTTCATCTGACAAAAAAGCTACCTGCACATGAACTTCTCTTCCTAGTTCAGGAGTGGGGTGGGACTTCAGCGAATTCTTAATGCTAAAGCTTACCACCGGTTGTATACAAAGGAGTCTTCATGTATCCTAGCTGAAAATGTAAGGGAGAAATAAGCTTGGTCGGTGGCCAGCAATGAGTGTGCCCTTGGGTCAGAGTTCCATTGAACAGGAAAAACTGTGGTTGGGTGGATGTAAGGGCTGGTGATACAAATAGGAACACCTTTCTAAGTTCTTTTACCCTTCCCTATAAAACCCGATGTGGTCTATGTCCCTGACCTTCTATCTACTGTTCTTCCCATACTTACTCTGTTTCCTTGAGTCTATTGTATTTTCGCCAGGTATTCATATAGCTAACTCCTTCACCTTCATATCTCCTTATCTGGCACTTCCTCCCCTGACCACCCTATTAAAAATCACAACCCAGTCTCCTTTACTTCCTATTTTTTAAATGCACCCTCTAACATATTATACAATTTCTACGTTGTTATATTTGTTGCTTGTTGTCTTGCCCATGAAGACATGTTTTTTTTTTTAATTTCTTTTTTTTTTTTGGTTGTTGTTGCTGTACATATTCCAGGCACCTTGAACATAGTACCTAGTCAATAAATATTTATTGAGTGGGGAAGAAAAGAGAAAAGCCCGAGCCACTTGCAGCTTTTCAACCTTGGTGGGAATATCGAATAACTACATCCAATAAGTTGTTTTTGTTGGGTGACCAAGGAGTTCTTAGGTTTTAGGAAATTGACTCACATTATCCAAATGACAATCTATTGCTTTCTATGGAGAAATACAAGTCACCAAGTTGTGTAGTCTAGCTGGTCAGGGCATTTGTTCCCCTTGAGATAAGCTGACTTGGGAAAGACTGCTTGTGAGTTTAGTGTGAAATTGATTTTAATGGATACACTCTTCATTACTAAAGATGTATGTAGTATGCAGATATATGTAGCAGTATGTTAATCTTCTGTTGAACTTTAAAGAGAGAACTTAGGCTCATCTCCAACATACACTACTTAAAAACTTAATAGTTGAATTCTCAAGATAGTTGATATTATTTATTTCTTATTAAAGAGTGACATTTTTTTTTTTTTTTTTTTTTGCGGCACTGGGGTTTGAACTCACGACCTTGCGCTTGCCGGGCAGGCGCTTAGACCGCTGAGCTAGATCCCCAGCCCTGTTTTTGAGACAGGGTCTCACTATGCCGTTCAGGCTGGCCTTGAGCTCACTTTGTAGCCCAGGCTGGTTTTGAACTCACAACGATCCGCCTGTCTCAGCCTCCCGAGTGCTGGGATTACAGGCGTGAGCCACCACGCCCGGCTCAAGAGTGACATTTTCTTACCATGTCCACTAAAAAAACAAAACAAAACATGCCTTTTGCATTTTCCCAGTGCACTGAATATGAGAGTTAGTGCCTCAATGTTCTTTCCCTTGCAAACAGGCATATATATTGCAGGTCTTTCCTCTTGAAGTATTTCTTGGGCTACCCATCCCAGAGAAAAGCTTTTTCTTATGGAAGAAGAAAACATTATTAGGATATTGTGCTTGAAAACATGCTAACTTCCTGCTTACATTCCAATTCATAAACTCACTTTGAATATGCAAGAAAGAAATTCATCTAATAGACTTTCCTGGTAGATGGGATAGAGTAACAAGGCCATGAGCTTCTGTAGAGTTAGACAACATCTCAGCTTTCTGATTTGGTTTCCAGTTGAGAAATCACATTGTTTTGCTATTATTCTCATCCTCAGAGTAGATGTGTCCTATTCCTTAAGGTACTCTATTGCTTGTTTTACAGATCCATTATTTATTGTGTCAAGTGAGAAAGACCACACACAGGCAAATATACAAGCCACCCTGGTTCGAAGCAGACTGGTACGTCTAATCGCCTAATCGTCTACCAAGGCAGCTTAGTGACGCTGAACCACGGCTGACTGCATTAATCAGATCAGCTAATCGCCACCTCTCCACTGGATTTTAGGTTCCAGTTTTAGAACGAACTTCCTATAATTACTAGAAGGGCAAGGCATCTTATTACTTGTGGCCCATTGTGAGGATTAATTAATAGTGAATCAAAGACCCACAAACTAGTTTATTTCAATGGAAACAATATATATGCCTTTGTTGAGAGACTTGAAGTATTACAAAAGCATGAACAATATGAAGTAATTCTAGCCCTAGTCTCTGCCACACGAACAGCCATGTCACCAGTTTCCTGGGCATCCTTTTAGATATACTAATAACTCCTGCTCCTATGCAAAACACTTGTCGTGTCTTTTTTTCAAAAAAGTTTTGCAATATAATTTAAATGCTTTGGAAAAATCCGATAGTATAATTTTGTCCTTTCCCTCCCTGCATTCCCTGTCCTAACATTAGAGAAAAGTTCCCAGGTTTAGAACTATGTTCAGTAACCTGGTGCATTATCCGAGATATTCTCTGTACTGGAGCAAGTTCGATCCGGTCCCACCTTTCATCAGCCGAGAATGGAAGGGACATGTGGAGAAGCGGAAAGAAGCCCTCCAGCAGCTGGCCTTGTAAGTGTCATGTGCTCCAGCTCAACAGCTCTCGTGTCTTTAATGAGTGTGTTTTTATTTTTTTATTTCACTCTGCATGACTTGAAACTGTACAGTTGTGATGTTACACCAAGGCCAAATTCTTTCTAAATCACTTTTTTCATAGCAAACCTGATTAAGGGGTAAAGTTGATACATTTATTGGTTGATAGAGGTTCTCAGAAGGTTAATGTGATCTGTCTCTATCTCCATCTCCATCTCCATATCTATATCATCTGTATGCATGTACCTTCTATCTAGACACTGCATACTACAAAAATATGTTCTATAAAAATAAACTATAGACTTTATATATATATACTGTATACCATATACTATAAAACTTTAGTGCCCAAGTTTTTTAATAGAAATCCTATTTTTGTTGGTATGTGCTTGTGATACATAATAATTACATTCGTCCTAGGAAATTGGGACATATACATACATATTACATCTTGGTAATTTTTACTCCCCCTTCCCAGACCTCCTTGGATGCTTAAATTTGTTGTTATTCTTTGATCCACCTTAGAAATCACAATTACTCCTTTTTGTTAGTGTCTAAAATATTTTTTGGACACTTACAGTCAGAGCACCTTCAAAAATAAGTCTTTCGACATCTTTGTTTTTACTTACTTATGACTTCATATTTAGTAAATTAACAAATAATAATGTGTTCCAGCCTGGAGGGAAAAATTATCTTTTGCTTTGTTACTTTCATGTGTTTTTAATTAAAAGAAGGCATTTTCGTTTGTAGGATTTCATTAATCAACTCATGTCCTGTTCTCTCTTCCCCTTACTATGGTAGGTCCCGATGTCTTGGGCCAGAGGAAGTAGTCATAGCTTGGCTAAGATGTAGGTCAGCTGACACATGATATAGAAGATTTTGCCATTAGTATGAGGTGCTCTGTGTGTCTCCTCCTGCATACGCATGAAATATTAAGTGGGAATTATATGTCAAATAATCAGCTCGAATAATGTTTTCCTGCTTTGTTTTAGAACTGACACTTCTTTCCAGATGCCTAAAGAAATTGATGAGGATCCTGAAGTCACTGGAAAGAATCGCTATAAATACTTTGACAGGTAGAAAGTAATGACTAATGAGCATTTGAGTGCTGATACTGTTTGAAAAAACAAACTCTGTAATAATGATGGCAGCTATCATTTTTGAGTGCATGTAGTATCCCAGTAACCATTGTAAGTGTCTTACACAAATGTGGTCTACTCTGCACAACAGAAATGATGGAGAAGGTACACAATATTCCCATTTTACAATAATGAAGCTGAAACTGAGAGGGAATGTAGATTGCGTAAAGTCATATAAGTTAGCAAATGGCAGAACTAGGATTCCAATTAAACCTGCCTTGACTTTAGAGGTACTGATTGCAGCTAAGAATGCATATTTGACAGCAAAATAAGGTCATCAAATGAGGTGGCACTTAGCAGAGATAGCACAAAACCATAGTGCAGGGAAAATTGTTAAAAGTGTTCAAATGGGAGCTAGGCGTGGTGGCTCACGCCTGTAATCCCAGCACTCTGGAGGCTGAGACAGGAGGATCGTTGTGAGTTTGAGACCAACCTGGGCTACAAAGTAAGCTCAAGGCCAGTTTGAATGGCATAGTGAGACCCTGTTTCAGAAACACAAGGGCCAGCGATCTAGCTCAATGGCCTAAGTGCCTACCTGGCAAGTGCAAGGTCATGAGTTCAATCCCTGGTGCTACAAAAAACAAAACAAAACAAAACAAAAAAAACCTGTTCAAGTAGGCAACGTTTGTTCACTTTGTTTGAACATTGCCAAAAAAACACATCGAAAGATTTCCTTTATTTCATCTGTGACTGATATGCATGTGGTAATCACATACCCAAATCAAATTAAAATGAGATTTTTTTTATCCATGTGGGTTTTATTTGGGTTAGAAAAATAGTCTTGGTACCACATCCACATGAACTTCCTTGAGAAAATAACTTTCTAATCCACATTATTATTTATGAGTAACATCCTTATGGAAATTTTTTTTTTTTTGTCTTTTTGAGACAGGGTCTTGCTGTGCAGCTCAGGCTGGCCTTGAACTCACTTTGTAGCCCACACTAGTCTTGAACTCTCAACAATTCTGTTGCCTCAGCCTCTGAGTGCTGGGATTACAGGCATGCACTACCACGCCTGGCTTCTTATGGAATTTTTTTGATGCTGACTTTTTTTTTTTTTTTTTTTTTTGTGGCATCGGGGATTGAACTCATCACCTTGAGTTTGCCAGGCAGGCACTTAGGCCACTGAGGTAGATCCCCAGCCCTTGATGCTGACTTTTTCAGAGATATGTTACATTCTTAACCAAAGTATATTCAATTCCTAACCTTTGTAGGGAAAGTTTTAAACTAAACCATTGGGAATTTCAAAATGTCTCAGGGAGTTTGAGATGTTGCTGGGACTAATGGGCAGCTGGAGCCTCTCTGGAGCCCTTTCTGGAAGTGTGGCTTGCTTGCCATCTGCAGAGAAGATGCTGGTGTGCTTATCGAGACTGCAGATTCATTGTCTGTACCCTGCATCTTCCAAATCTCCTGGACCAGCCTAGCAATTTGCATTTTAAACAAAAACCTCCACCGATGGTTTCGTATACACAAAAGTCTGGGTATTACCAATATACAGAATATTTAAGTTCATTGATTTTAAGGAGTAAATATTAAATTTAGAAGAAATCTTAGTGTATACCCAATGAAAAATCCCACACATTTACTTTTTCTTTTTCTCCCAGGCCTTTCCTTCCGTTTGTTCAACAGATGCCACTCAATGTTCTGTTTGCAGCAACTAAGTAAGTGACTATTATTTCAAAAATTTTTTAGCAATTCATTATTTGCTTTCACAAGATAATTCTCCAAATCCATATTTTCAAACTGTGGACCAAAAACCATTAGAAGGTAAACAAGAACCTGCCCTCTCCCTTCAATCATACGATAAAGTTTGAATATTACTAATACGCAGGATATTCATGTGTTTCTTATTATGAGTTGTTTTAATCTGTATGTGCTGCTATAACAAGATAATAAGTATTTATTTCTCATAGTTCTAGAGGCTAGGAAGTCCTATATCAAAGCACCAGGTCTTGGTGTCTGGTGAGGTCTTCTTGCTGTGTCCTCACCTGGCTGAAGGGATGAATGCTAGCTTCTCACATGGTAGGAGGCAGAAGGACAACAAAGGGCCCACTGGTTAGCTCCAGATCTTTTATGAAGCACTAATCCATTCATGAAAGCTTATCAGTCCCCATGAAGGCTCCACTAGAATGTGGACTGAATATCAATGTGAGTTTTGGAGGGAATATACAGTCAGACCATAGCAGTGTGGTTAAAGAAAAAAGTTGGGAAATGCTTTAAATGGTCTCTTTCCTCCCCTGAAATACGCTCTTATTTGATATTAGTTCTTCAGTACTTTATCACAAAAACTAAACAGTCCTGAATTGTTCCAGGAATGCTAGAATTTTACGATCTAATAGTCACCTGACTTACACAAGGCAATGTCATTGTACATGGAGATGAATGAAGTATGGTTTATGCCGCACAAAGGAGTGAAGAACAGTGAGAGGGAAGCCCAGTGCTATGGCTGACCTGGGACAACTGTCTTTAATTTCAGGGCAGCACAGCAGGCTAGATACAATATTTCTTTAAAAATCTAGTTTTTCTATACTCTTTATGTTAATATAACTTGATACTGCACTTCTATAGGAGAAAAAAAATCCAATGGGTTCATGGAATGATGAAGAAAAGAAACCTGTTTTAAAGGTCTCAAGTTCTGCATAGAAACGTACTTAGGACTGGATTTCAAGCACACATTTAAAGGAAACTTTTTCCTAACCATATATAACACCATGTGAATAGGACATATGCTATTGAATGTCTATAACCCTCAAAATCAATGCCCATTATGATCCCACTTCTTCCATGAATTTTTAAGACAGTGAGATGGAGAACAGATTCCCTCCTCTTCCCAGACGGAGCAGCTCCGTAAGGTGCCAGTTTGCCAGGGACAGCTGAGGACTTGTATTCTAGAAATGCTTTGTGTGAGCCAAGGGGGAGCCGTGAGATAGGCACCTCTTTCTAGATCTCTCCCATAATTCATTAAAAGCAGGCTCTCCGGTCATGTGCTTTGGAGGTCACAGATGCCTCCTGTGTAAACTTTGTCACACTAATGACAGAGAGCCCAGGGCCTATTGTGATTAACACCATGACTTGTCCTCCTCCTTCCTGAGTAATGGGACATAAGGGATAAAGACTTTCTCCAAGAGTTAAACCATGGCATTTGGCATTCTAGGTAGTCTCTGTCCCTCTCAGAAGTTTTTAAAGAACGGATCAGTGTTTTTGAGTGACCTCAACCCTAGGAGTTCTGGCAAGTTTGAGTTTCTGAGCCGCGAAGAAACCCCAGCTTGCGTTAGCAGAGGAGGACTGTTGGGGAGCCATTCCCCGGCCTCCATCCACACCCTCTTTGTGGCTATCGCAGCCGAAGCTGGCACCCCGTGTGTGCGGGGAGAGGGAACAGGGCTGCCATTGCTGTATGAGGACCTCCGAGCCAGAGTGTGTGATCCAAAGGGTGACACAGCAGGGCTCAAGCCACATACCAGCAGATGCAGTGTTTTCTGGGCTTAAGTCCCAATCCAACTTGGGGACAAAGTGGAGAAGGAGTCATTGCTCTTTTACATTCAGATTTTACTCTTCCCTAAAACTAACGGAAATGGAGAACAAAAGGACAGGCTGGAGCCAGTAAGAAGTCTGTTAGGAAACTGTGTATTAAGTTACAGTAGGATTTATATCCTCTTTTGCATCCTTTTCTTGGATCCTCCTAAAAGATACCAAACCACCAGGAAGATTCATCAGAGGAATATAATGGGCCTCATCACAATAAATGAGCATTGGATTAGATGGTTTGAATGAGTATTTATTTTGCAAAAATAATTTATTCTTTTGATTAAAGCTAATAGGATGAGAATATAATAAACTTCCAGGTAATTTTGGTGATATAAAGCTGATTTGAAGTTACTTTCTAGACTAGCATTTTGTTTGTTTGTTTGTTTGTTTGTTTTAGTACTGGGGATTAAACCCAATGCCTTTACCCTGAGCTACATTCCAACCTCTCCTCCCTTTGTTTTGAGACATGTTCTTGCAAAATCACTAAGTTGCCCAGACTGGGATCCAACTTGTGATCCTCCTGCCTCGGCCTCCCTGTGTGCTGGAATTACAGGTGTGCGCCACTGCACCTGGCTTCAAATAAAATTTTAATGTAAAGAAATTTGTGCTGAAAACACAGGAAGCTATAAATACCTAGATTGCCTACATGTGTCAGAAATTCATAGCAATTGCTTGAAAATCGATTTCAACACCTCTGAGAGGGTAGCATTAAAAACTATTCAAAGCGCTTTTCCCATCACAAGTTGACCTTCCAAACAAATACTTCCTTCTAACTGGTTTGAAGCACATTTTTCTTAGATTTAAGCTGTCGAATATGCTGTGCTCTTAAATAAGCACCTCCCCTTGCCTTGTTTTTCAAAATAGAAATATATGGTTTTGTCTTTATCCTTTTTTCCCTGGTCCTGGGGATCCAGCCCAATGCTAGACAAATGCTCTCTTGCTAAGCTGTACCTGCAGCACCTTTCTCTTATCTTTAATTATTTATTATCTATGTAATTAGCCAGTTATTCTATCAACTAGGAAAAAATCCATTAAAAAAATAAAGTGGTGGGAGCTAAAGATGGCGGAACAATAAGCAGCAGAGTAAACAGTCTCTCTGAGATAAACAGTTCAGATGCTGGAATATAACATCATGGAGAGGACAGGAAGGAAGGAAGTGGGTCCCCTGGACCAAGGAAGAATCTAAAATATGAATTAAAGCGCACAAAGAGAATAAAAAGATTTAAATGAAGAAGAAGGTGGTGGCTGGTAGCGCCTTAGCCTGGAGCCGGATTCACCCTTCCAGAAGACCTGCTGAGCCTGGAGATGCGAGTGGTCGTGGTTGCAGTCATGGTCACAGCTGCGGTTGACCCCAGAGGTCTGTGTGGAGAGGTGCGTGGGTGAAGGAGAGTGGTGGAAACGGAGATCTGCACTGGCTGCTGGTGAGTGCTTGGAATTCCAACCCCTCCCCCACAGGAGAGAGTGACCGGCCGGGCTTCATCTTGGAGTCGGGCAGGTTACGCCTGGGGCCAAGACTGCTAACCACTTCTGGTGTCAGCGCCAGGTTGTAGGCACAACCGAGGAAGTTGCTTGAACCAAAACCAGTCATTTGGGAACTCCAGGTTGTGGTCGGACCCGAGGAAGCTGATTGGTCAGAAATCCGCTCCCGTGCATGTTTCAGGCAATATTGCATAGCTTCCTAAACAGCTTCCTAAACAGGGTCTGACTAGCTCTGCTCCCGTGCAAACCCCAGGTGGCTTGGTGCCCAGCTCAGTGCAGAGACACAGGCTCCCAACGTCGGATATATATAGCTAGCACTGGCCAGAAAAGACAAAACAGTCTAGCTTCAGAGAAGTTGTGGCCAGTGCTGGGGTGCCTGGGACCACACTACTCAAGGGTAGAAGAAATCAGGAATATGCTAAGAAGAAGAAGGAGAGGGCAATCTCTGGCGTCCAGCCCAAGCAGCGCAATTCCACAAGAGGAAAACATGGAGATTGAGAATTGCACACCTGAAATGTCTGAAGTGCTGTCAGCTGAAGCGAAGAAACAACTTCATGAAGCTATGAGAGAAATTAGAACAGAAATTCTATCCCACGTCAAAGAAGAAATGAAAACCATGTATCAGTCAGGGTTTACTAGAGAAACAGATATAATACAACATAGACAACTATATAAGACATTACAAGATTGGCTTACAATGGTCAGCCACAAAGTTGAAGGAGGGAGCGTGCAGAGGGTGTCTGTGCGCTGGAGGTTAAAGGGGGTCCAGCCCGAGGGCTGGAGCTTACTGCAGTGTCCTGTGCAAGTCCGTGTCAGAAGGCCGATGGGTCTATGACGGAACACTGAAGAGTCTACGACGAAGGCTGAAGAGTCCCAGGCAGAAGCTGAACAGTCTGTGCCAGAAGCCAGGAGACGACATCCAAGCTGAAGGTGAAGACTGGAGCTCCTCGGAAGAAGCAGCCCCCAGTCCCTCCTGCTCTGTCTTTTATTGTATCCACGTTACTCCCCTGGGGTGGGTGTAGCACTCACACCATCTGCCTGCCCTCCTCTTCCACAGGATACGGATGTTACAAACCGAGGATGTTGCAAATTAGGGACCCTGGCCCCATGCTAAATCACTTAA
>RJWT010036053.1:0-13339 GCA_004365215.1 Cuniculus paca | reverse complement strand
AAAAAGAGTCACATGAATTCCACATGTGGCTGATAATTTCTTTAAAAGTTACTATCAGTTTTTATCTTTAAGGAAGTACTATAATGACAACTACTTGCTTTGAGGGGAAAATACTTATTATTTGAAATCATTACAAATGCAGTAATGAAACTTTCCTGAAAGTATTGTTAATGCGTTATAATAAATATACTGGCATAAATTTATTTCAGTAGAAACAGCCAATGGTAGACAATATCAAGCTGCTTTCAGATACAGATATATAGGTATAGATATAGATATTTTTTAATCTCAGTAGAAGCAGCTAAAAGTGGACTCTCTGAGAAGAGGTTTCAGAAAACCAGTAGATGAATTTATGTGGAGCCGGGGTGGGTGGCTGAATTCTCAGAGTGAAAATAAAAGATAATTTGGGCTCTGTGCAAAGCACTCAGTGCAGGCTCCATCTGACAGCTCTGAGGGGACTCATTTGAATTCACAAGGCACATTAATTCTTATCTCCCTATAAACATGTATTTGTTTGAAGCTTTGTCCCAGTTGTGAAATGTGACTTGGAACACTTCTAGATAGAGTAGTTGTAAAATGCTTCAACCGAGGAGTCACATAGATACGGCTTTCGATCTCATCGCATCACCTTTATAGCATGTACCGAAGAGAATTATTTAAACCTTGTGGTTTCCTTAGCTTTAAATGGCAATAATTATAGTTTGTCCCCACAGAACTGTCATATGGGTTAAATAAAACCTTTGCAGAGTGACCAGTACACATTCACAGAAACAGAAACAAAAGCAAAAAAAACCCAAGAGCAAAACAAAACAAAACAAGTTATGAGATATATGGTTGTTCAAATGAGAAAGGCTATACTATTAAAAGAAGAGTAAGATTCCCTAAATGTTACTGTTGAGCATGTGATTATAATTCTTAATAACTGGAGTTTTGTATTGTTTTAATAGTTCCTTTTTTTTTCTTTGGTCTTTTTGAGACAGAGTCTCACTATGCAGTTCAGGCTAGCCTTGAGCTCACTTTGTAGCCCAGGCTGGTCTTGAACTTGCAACAATCCTCTTGCCTCAGCCTCCTGAGTTCTGGGATTACAGGAATGTGCCAGCATGCCCAGCTTGTGATTATAATTCTTAATAACTGGAATTCTGTATTATTGTTTTCACCTTCATATCAGGTTTCAATTACTTTTATCATACCAACCTTGATAGTCTCCAACAGTTTGTTTCTATATAGTCTAATGTCTCAAGTTTTCCAGTGTGAAACAACTGAATATATTCTCATAGTTAAGAACAATGTTTATAGTCAAACTTCGAACTCATTTATATCCAGTCCTTCTTTGTCACTTGCCTAGTCATGTTACAAAAAGAAAGGAGTTTTAGATATAATTTGATGTTTATTTTATTTTATTTTTTGCGGCACCGGGGATTGAACTCATGACCTTGCGCTTGCCAGGCAGGCGCTTAGGCCACTGAGCTAGATCCCCAGCCCTTGCTTTTTGATACAGGGTCTCATTATGCCTTTCAGGCTGGCCTTGAGCTCACTTTGTAGCCCAGGCTGGTCTCGAACTCACAACAATCCTCCTGTCTCAGCCTCCCGAGTGCTGGGATTACAGGCGTATGCCACCACGCCCAGCTTGATGTTCATTTTAATCTAACCATAGATAGAGTTACTGTGTAAAAGAGTAATATTTATTTATTTGAAACAACACTCACAGCCTATAATAGGGATCAGACATTTTTGGAGGCCACAAAGATAGGAGCGAAAACATTAATACCTGTAGTTGTGGTTTTTTGCTTTGAAAAATACTTTTAGTGCTCAAATTTGTAGTTCATGTATGGGAAAATTCTCTCTACTGATGCTACAAAATCACATGATAAAATGTGCATTAGCATTGTCTTCTTTTCTTTTTTGTTCTTTTTCTGTTTGGGATTGAGCCCAGGGTCTTTGCACTGAGCTACAATCCCCAGGTCTTTTTTAAAATTTTGAGGCAGATCTTACTAAGTCACTAAGCTACCCATGCTGGTCTTAAATTTGGGATCCTCCTGCCTCAACTTCCCAGCGTGCTGGAATTACAGTTGTACACCACCATGCCCAGTTCAGCATTTGATTATTTTTCCTAATTTATAACAATTTATAGCTTTGTTATTATTTATTATACTGCCTATTTTAACACTTATATTATAAGATACTTACAATTTTGTTTTTATTTATCTTTTTTTTCTTTCCTCTTTTTTTTTTTTCTTTTTCTCTTTTTGGAGACCTAAGATCAAACCCAGGACCTTACTCGGGCCAGGCAAACACTCTACCACTAAGATACACATCAAGTCCAAAGTATTGTTTTCAAATTTAAAAAAAAAAATCACCATTTAAAGTGAAAGCAGGAATTCAAATACTCACATGCCAATCTTCATAGAAGCACTGTTCACAATAGCCAAAGGTAGAAAAAACCTACCCCCACCCAGCTACCCATTGATGGGTAAATAGTTATACAAAATGCGGTATATATGTACAAGGGAACATTATTCAGCCCCTAAAAAGGAACACAATTCTTACATATGCTACATGAATAGACCTTTCAAAATACTAGCCAAGTGAAATTTCAAGTAAGACACAAAAGTATAAGTAATGATATAAAATACTATTTATATACGATACCTAAATTACTCAAATCCCTAAAGGCAGAAAGTAGTATTATTTTTAAAGGGGTACAGATTATTTTGGTTGGGAATGATGGAAAATTTTGGAAATGAATAGTGATGATAGTGAAACAATTTTATGAATATGCTTTATACTACCAAATACAAACAGCTAAAATGGCAGATTTTACATTATGTTGGCTCTTTACAATAAAATATATATGAAACAATTTTAATGAACAAAGATTCAGAACCTACTGTACTGAAAACATAATCATATAAAATACCCTGCTAGAAGAAGGTCTGCTTCTTTTACTGAGCAACATACTGTGCTCAGCATTCCAAATGGTTCTGACATATAAAATAGGGGAAAAGCTTGCAGTCTCAGATTTGTGGATTTCAGATTGATGGAGTCCTGGAGTATTACAGAATTTTACTTTCCTCAGCATTCTGTGCTCAATCTGGCTGCTGTCTAATGGTCCCAAAATTGCCGTCTCCCTGGCACCGAGCCTCCGCCTGATAAGCAGAGGTGTTTTTCCTACAAGAGCTGTTTTGCTTTCGGACAGACTGATCTGGAGCGACTGTCAATAAAAGCAAGCACACTGTAGAATCCTTCTCTTTCATTCTAATTTCATAGACATGCACTGCTGGAACTATGATTATTGCAGGATGAAGTCTCTTATAGGAAAGCTGGCCAAAGTAACAAAATCAAGCCCCATTAGTCCCTCACTGGAGCACACACTGTAATGGCATGGCAAGGGAAAGTCAGACAAGACAGGGAGTGCAAACGGAAACTGTAGAATCTGGGAGAATGTTTTTCATGCCATGGTCTCATGCAGATTCATAGATCCTAGGAACTGAAAGTACACATCATTCCCTTAAAGCGATACTCTTAAGTTCTTTTAACTTTAAACGCACTGACTTTCAAATTTCTGTTTCTTCCACTGCTCAGAGAGCCTAGGTTGAAACAATTGTGCATTGTTTTTATAGTCAGAGCATGATTTCAACTAAATGAATGTGTTTTGAATATAAACAAATGGCCCACCCATTTAATTCAGTTTTATTGGTGCTTCCTCTCCAACCCCCAGATCGTGCTGAAAGCAGCTATAGTCATGCAATTCTGATTTGAATAAGAAAACACATGCATGCTCATGTATTTCTGTGTACACTCAGCTGGGCTACTTTTGTATATTGCCTGGAATTAATTTTCATTTAACTATGAATAGTACAATATTAATAACGCTTTTGGAATATAGTAAATTTTAATACTGACCTTTATCATACCATCTGTATATGTTTTGGAAGTCTGTATGATGCATTGGCAATCAGAGACTGTTAGTGGACAGAGAGCCAAGAAAATGATTCCCAACTGAGGTTATTTCCTAGTATAGGTCTTCTCAACCTGAGTTTGGAACTTTGGACTGAGTAATTCTTAGCACTGAGGATATTCTTCAGAGATGTTTGTGTTCCTGGCCTCTTCTCAGTTGTAACTAGTAATAACTCCCTCCCCACAGTCATGCCAATCAATAATGTCTCCAGATATTTACTATCCAATGTCCTAGCATTTGTTGGTCATAAATGTTATTCAGTTGAGATAAGCATTGGATCTTATTTACTTGTTCAGCTTCTCACACTATGGAGACAATGTGGTATTTGTACATATGGACCTGATTTGTTTTACTTATGAGTATGGTCTCGAGTTGCATTCATTTACCTATGAAAGGCTCAAGTTTATCCTTCTTTATGATGGAGTAGTACTCCATTATATAAAGAAAAACCCACATCTTTTGTATCCATTTCACAGTTGATGGACATTTGGGTTGTTTCCAAGATTTAGCTACTACAAATAGTGCTAATATAAACATGGGTGCACATATATCACTTTTGTATGATGTTTTTAATAATTCTAGGAAGATACCCAGAAGAGGAATTGCTGGGTTGAATGAGATCTCTGATCCTAGGTCTTTAAGGAATCTCCACACTGATTTCCACAGCAATTGCACTAGTCTACACTTCTACCATCAGTGGACAAATGTTCTTTTTCCCCCACAGCCCCACAAGCATTTATTGGTTGATTTCTTGATAATAGTCATTTTTCTGGAGTGAAATGGAATCTCAGTGTTGTTTTAATTTGCATCTCTTGAATGGCCAGTGATGTTGAACACTTTTTTATGTATTTATTTGCTGTTTGTATTTCTCCATCCGAAAAGTGTGTATTCTTCTCAGATGCCCATTTTTGTATTTGCTCTTTGAATTTGGGGGGCCTAATGTTTTTCATTTCTTTACATGTTTTAGATATAAGTCCTTTGTCTGAGGGCCAAATGGCAATAATATTTTCCACTCTGTTAGAAACTGTTTAAAAGAAAAGAGAAGCTAATGGGGGAAAAGAGAAAGGAAAAAAGAGAAAAGAGGAAAAAAATATGTATATATACACACAAGATAGTTAAGATAGTTATACAACTAGTTTCTCTTAGTTCTTTGAAAAGAAAAAATTTTGCTAATATTGTTTAGATATTATTTCATGCTTATATCTTGTACTCTCTTATGGTTAATACATTGTGTCAACTTGAGGAGTTTAGTAGTTTAACTGAGAGACTCAGCAGGGAGTCAAGGTTCTTTGTAAATATCCTCATCCTGTGTGATGGAGAGCAAGGACATTTTGTGTTACACCCATGCTGAAGGTGGGGAGGGGTGGCCTGTGTACAATTCAAGGGTAGAGAAGAGGCTTGCATTTTGCTTTTTTACTCTGGCTGCTGCCTTGAAGTGTTGCCTCAGTGCCATGCCCCTTTGCTTTGGAGCCAGCTGATTATGGACTGAAACCACCAAGAACTGTAAGCTAAATAAACCTTTCCTTGCTTCACTTTGGGTGTCAGGTGTTTTGTCCTAGCAACGAGAAAAAGTAACCAAGACATACTCTGAGTAACTACTATGAAGATAACAATATGTAAAACATTAATTATTGTTACTCTTCTATTAGCGTGATTTGAAACTCTGTTTTATTTCTATTTTTCTTCTTCTCTTAAAAAAAATGAGAAACTGTGATGGTGGAAAAGGGAAAGGAAAGAAGGGAAAAGGGAAAAAATATATATATATGTATACACACACAAGATAGTTAAGATAGTAATACAGTTAGTTTCTCTCAGTTCATTGAAAAGACAGGTCTGTGCTAATATTGTTTGGACAGTATTTAATGCCTATATCTTGTACTCTGAATAAGAAAGAAAGGCAGAAAAAAAGAAAGGCAGTCCTGAGAATGCTGTGAAATCCCAGGAATCCTAGGTATCTGCCTAGCTCAAAGCAGCTTCAGCTTTTGGGGCAGTGTCTTGGTTACTTTTCTGGTTGCTGGGACAAAACACCTGACACCCAAAGTGAAGCAAGGAAAGGTTTATTTAGCTTACAGTTCTTGGTGGTTTCAGTGCATAATCAGCTGGCTCCAAGGCAAGGTGGCATGGCACTGGGGCAACACTTCAAGGCAGCAGCCAGAGCAAAAGAGAACAAAAGGCCTCTTCTCTACCCTCAAATTGTACTCAGCCCCCCACTTCAGGGTGGATGTAACACACAAAATGTCCTTGCCCTCCTTTGCACAGGATGAGGATATTTACAAAGTAAGAACTCTGACTCTCTGCTGAGTCTCTCAGTTAAACTTTTAAACTGTGCAAGTTGACACAATGTATTAACCATAACAGGCTGTGAGGTGTGAGGGGAGCAGAATGCTAGAGAAAATAACTAGAGAATGTATTAGTGTTGTTTGCCATTCCCCTCCTGCACATATTCTTGTGCTATTTCTTTTTATTGCAGATAGTGGTAGTTTTACTGTTCTTTACAATCCATACATGTGTTTTGTATGGTATGAACTTTGTCAGTGCTCTACCATTGTCCTGTTACACAAAAGTACACACAGTAATTTAAGATATAGCTTTTTCTGTGTGAGGTCAAAATGTGCTTTTTTGGAGGTGGGAGTAGCATTATCAGGTCTCTTAGGTTTTAATTTGTGTAATTAGCAAATCCAGAAGTTCAAACTATGCCTGCACTAGAGTCTTTCTGGGTCCCAGCTTTAGTTCCCTTAGTCTATGGCCAAGACACATAAGTGGATGTTGAGGACCCTGAGACTACCCCCAAAATCAAAGAAGCCACCTTTTCCAGTGTTCACAGATTAAACCAAAAAATATTATACTTAGGTCTGCTTGGGTCTTGTCATGTTCTTCTGACCCAGGTGAATTGAATAGTCTGGATCATCTAATTCCTACCAAGCTCTTGCTTCCAGCTCCAGTCTTGCAAGCAGAATCCTATGGAATGATTTCCCAAAGCAGAAATGCTTTCTTTAGTACTCTTTATGTGGAGACTATTAGGATAAAACTCATAACAGATTGTGCTGTTAGGAGCTGGGGTCAGATTCAAGATGGTGTCACTAGTGGCAGGTCTTTGGAGGACATATCTCTTGCTGGTTGGTCCTCTTCCCCTGCTTTGATTTCCTAGCCTCAGTAAACTAAGTAGCTTGTCTCTGACATACTCTTCTGCCATGATGTTTCTACCTTGGAGCCACCAACATCAGGCTGAAACCTTGAAATTATGAGCCAAAAAAATAAGTTGTGGGTGTCAGGTGTCAGCAGCAGGAAAACTGATCTATACAAGTATCTTTTTTTTTAATAGTTCTACTTGGATCGCTAGGTGTTCAAGTTCTTCTCACTCTGGTGTTCCCCAGCCTTGGGAAAGCAAAAAACAAACAAACAAACAAGCAACCTATTCAAGCCAAGACCCCTAATTTGAGTTTTCTACTGGAAGTCCTCAAGTTTTCCTATGTTTAGGGGCCTTTTTACTTTTCAAAAAAATATAGCAAGGCATTCATTTAAGGATAAAGAACATGAAAGAACCTATATTTGTATATTTTATGGCTTTTTAAATAATCTATATGTACAATTATATCATAAAATAACAGCAGTGTATATATATTATTTAGAAGTAAAATACATCATTAAAGGTGTATTTTTTCAAATGAAAAATGTAGAATTAAAAATATGAAATTTTTTTTAAAAAGGTAAAACTTAGTGACTTTTTTCCACCACCTTTCCCTTCTTTGTGTGGATGTCTTCCTGCTCCCTTTTGCCTCGGGCTCACAGTCCTCTAGAGACCACACACCATGTCATCAATTAAGTTGCAGTTTCCAATGGAAGTATATTTGAGGTTGATGTCAAAATTGCCCAACAATCTGTAATCATCAAGACCGTGCTGGAAGATTTGGGAATGGATAATGAAGGAGATGATGACCTATTTCCTCTACCAAGTATTAAAGCAACAATATTAAAAATGATCCTTCACATTGTGAGTTTGAGACCAGCCTGGGCTACAAAGTGAGCTCAAGGTCAGCCTGAATGGCATAGTGAAACCCTGTCTCAAAAAGACAAGGGCTGGGGATTAGCTCAGTGGCCTAAACACCTGCCTGGCAAGCACGAGGTTGTGAGTTCAATCCCCAGTGTCGCAAAAAAAGAAAAAAAAAAAAGATCCTTCAGTGGTACACCCACCACAAGGATGACCCTCCTTCTACTCCTGATGATAATGAGGATGGAGGAAAGAGAAAAGACTATATCCCTGTTCAGGACTAAGAATTCCTGCAAGTTGACCAAGGAGCTCTTTTTTGAACTTTTTCTGTCAGCAAACTACCTACACATCAAAGGTTTGCTTGATGTTACATGCAACAGTGTTGCCAGTATGATCAAGGGGGAAACACCTGACTAGATTTGCAAGACATTCTGTATCAAAAATCATTTTACTGAAGAGGAGGAAGCTGGGGTGCATAAAGAGAACCAGTGGTGTCAAGAGAAGTGAAATGTTGTGCCTGGCACTATAACGCTATAACAACTGTTTTAAAGACTAAATGCTTTGCTGTATTTTTGTTAATAGACAAATACAGCAGCAAATCAATTGTATCAGAATAATATTATCACTGTTGCATGTGTAGTATGAGTACAGATTCCAAACTAATGGCTGAATTTCTTCTGTGAGCAAAAACGCGGTTTTCTTTATTCTGAATAAAACTGAGCTTTTGGTTCTGTGTAGAAAGTGACATTTTGAGCTTTCCTCATTTTTGTAAACTTTTCCCCTAGTTTATTGTGCCGTTAATGTTGGTAAGCTTTTAAAAGTTGGTATTATAAATAAAACAACTTGCAAATGTTTTCTGAAATTAAAAAAATGTAAAAGTTCACATTCTACAGTATTTGAGCATATTTTTGGTAAAATTATAATTTGACACAGAGTGTAAAAAAAATATTTATTTTAGAGCTTATGATGATTATTTTTATGTGCGCACCTCACTGGGCCACAAGGTGCCCAGAGAGTTGGTGAAACTATTCTGTGTGTTTTTGCTAGGAGGTTTCAATTTGAGATTCACATTTGGAGCAAGAGACTGAGTAAAGCAGATTGTCCTTCCTAATTTCTTTGAGCCTCAACCAGTGTGCTGAAGGACAAAAGGTCTGTCCTACCTTCCAGAAAGGAAAATTTCCTCTTGTCTTCTGCTTTCAAACTTCAGACATCAGCTCTTTCCTCTCTTGGGATTCAAATGGGAACACTGGAATTCCTGGGTCTCATGCCTGGTGACTTTTATACAGGAATGACGCTGTCAGCTCACTCTGGTTTCAGGACTCCAGACTTTCTTACCTGGTAGATTTTCTGACTTGTCAGTCTTCACTTAGCCATGTGAACCACGTCCTTATAGTAAGCTTTAATACAGACACACGTGTAGGTGCGCACACACACACATGTGCATGCGCGCACACACGAATATGTGCATGACCTGTTGATTTATTTCTCTAGAGAACTCTAATATCAAGGATTAAAGAAACTATCAAAGAAATATACATTTACATATATCAACTATAGGAGGAGAAATTGGGTAATGATTTCTACAGCTTTTTCAGTCTGGAAACTCATTAATTTTGATTAGTGAATGTGTTACAGGGATAAAATGGCAGATAGAGGTCCACCTAAAACAATGCAGGAATTCCTGTTCTTATTTTTGAATTAATACTATGTTCTAGGCCTTGGGCAATAAAAAATATTATGGTGTCTGTTTTATAAATCTAAAAACTGAATCTAAGACAGTATAATTTCTCCAGAGTCGTGCAGAAGCATGTGATCTAGCTCCCTGTTTCCTATTGTCTTCTGTTTTGCTCTTTAATTTATTGATACTTTGGGTTTTTCATATAAGAAAAATCACATGACACTTAAGCTTGTGTGACCAAGAGATACAACAGGGAGCAGAGGAGGGAGACATAAAATGAATGAAGATGCATCATGGACACTTACTGAGTATCCACAAGGAGCATATTCATTACGCACTGCAAACATGTACCAGTAAGAAAAATGAATGAGGTTGCTAGAATTGTAAGCAGCTTTTCCCTCACTCGGAAGCCTATTCTTTTACTGGTATACCAGACTTTCTTATATTAGAGTATCAATAAAACAGTATACTAACTACAGAGATGTAGGATGCCAAGATAATTATCAGAGTATTTCAAGTGTAGCATTGCCTACCTTGAAGTTCAGTTTAGTCACAAATGATTTGTCATGATCTTGGGAAATTTCATGAAATTGTTATAGAATTTAGAGAATAAGTATGGAATGCCCAGGCACATGGATGTGTGTGTGTGTGTGTGTGTGTGTGTGTGTGTGTCTATGAAGTGCTTTTATAAAGGATACAGAAATTTCCCACTGAGGGGAAAATGTTTGTATTCTTCACATCTTGTGCAGGAATTTCCAAATTGATGGCTATTTGCTTCAAAATTAGGCAGGAAATCAATCCTAAAAATTACTGTGTATGAAGATCAATTCAATAAGTTGTAAAATATTACTTCTTTTATCCCCTTTATGCTATGAAGTTGCTGTTTTATTTTTCATGGTAGTAGCAAAATATTCAATGATATTGTAAATACATACTGATCTTTAAGATTTGTTTTATATTTTATTTAGAGTTCGGGTGGTGCAAGGCTTTAACTCAGCAGTTCTTCACATTTTAAGGGAAGAAAACCAGCTCATGCTTCATATTTTCCATATTATTTCAGATGTATTTCTCTTCAAAAATTGAACCATGACCAGTAGGAGTATGTATGTAATGAACTGATAACTCATGTAGAATTTCCCTTAGTGTATACAGACAGTGATGGGATTTGAAATATTGTGTGTCCAAAATAGGTTAACTTACGTTCTGAGAAAGAAATCAAAAGTAAATGTAGAAACTAGGTAGAATTCCTGTTATCCGTTTTTCCCTGATGCAGAGCTTAAAACTTGGTCGAAGTTTGTCTAAAATATAAGGTTCTAACCTTTCAAAAGGATCCTTACCTTAAACATAAAAGAAAAGAAGGTCGTATACAGACACCAAGAAAAATCTGAATTAAAAGGTTTTACTAAATTTTTATTAGTTTATTACTGTTAGATGAAATTTTTATCCTCCAGTCATACTCTATATAAATGTCTGTTGAAAATAGTTTGTCCTATGTGTTTAGATCTGCATTTCTGAATATATATAAGGTATATATACTTGATCTGTCTTTTGTTGTAGGAGCTTCAACCATGAATCTTCAATGAGTAAGAAATCTTCTTTTTCCTTACACTGGTGTTCTCCAACTTCTGGACATTGACATACAATCATATGTCTTAACATAGCTGCATACCATCTTGTCTATTGTGTATCTAATATTTTCTATAAATTTGTTACATTTTAAGCTAATTTTCAATGTGAAGGATATTTATATTAATAATATGAATGCAAGTAAAATGTCATAGTAGAAAATGCCATAAGATAGACATATATTTATATAAGCATAAAATACACATCAATTTAAATTAGTGTTTTCAAAGTAAAAATAATAATGTATACTATCAAAAGTGTTATGACCACATTTTCAAAAACTGTAATCTAAATTGTACCCCTATTTTTCAGAATTAAATTTGCAGTTAAGAGACGTTACCATGTTTCCCCTTATGTATAAACGTCTTACAGTCATTAACCAACTTTTTGCCTGGAAATTCCAAACTGTGAGCCTTTCAGGCCAGACAACTGTGTTTCATTCACCCCATACTGCAAAAAGTCACATACTGCATGACTTTATGTAGTATATCTATAGCAATTACCAGGAATGAGACCCACCGTAGCTTACAAGGGCCAGGGCAGTACAACAGAAATGGTACAAGTAGAGAAATCAAATATATCTGAAAAAGTTTGTCCACACACAGAACTTTAGTTACTACTTCTGTAAAACAGAACAATACACTCTGCCTTAGAAAGGTGTTTCTATTTTATTAAAAATAGCTTTTACTAGGTAAGAACTCTAAGCATTTACAAAATAAGTATTAATTTATGAAATCTTCCATGCATCTGTCAAGTAATGATCTTTTTTTTCTCTTTACTCATACACAACACAGCAATCTTCTGTGACCATAATGTAGTTGTCCGCTGTTGTTTTTGTTCTTGTTTTCGTTTTTGCTCACACATCAGTTCCCAGATACTTATCTGTGGTGCAATTCAATTTTGAGCCTATCTATGGATAATCTAATCCTTCTGGTTGTGGACTCACTTCTTAAGAGAATACCAATGCACCCCCCCCATTTAGATACCAATGATGAATTTAAACCTTATATTCTTCTGACAACTGGCTCTACAAGGGTTAATAAAAGTGTGTACATTTAAATAAAACTTATGGTAAAAGGTACATTGCTATTAACCTCAAAATACCTCTCTCACTTTGAATCCACTATTCCATCATTCTTGCCATTTGCTGAAACAGTCCTGGAGGTTCTCTGTCATGAGTGTCAGACAACATCAAACATACAATGAATGCAGCTGCCAAGTGCATTCGATGGAAAGGCAGTCTTGTAAAAGTACTGCAGTGTGCCCCCATTTGCCTTACTCATTGGATCTGGCAGCATGTAACTTCCAGCTCTTCCCTGAAGTCAAAAAAATGACCATGAAATGTAAACATTTTGAATCAATTCAGGATCCTGAGGCAGCCACAACAGCCAATTAAAGACTCCTGTGCAAGTGGCAAGAATGATGGGATAAATGTGTTTGAAGTGAAGGGGATGACTCAGAGGGGGATTAATGGCAAAGTATGTTTTACTGTAAGACATTCTTTAATTTACCCCTCACTGTAATTTTCAATCACACTCTCTAAAGTTGTCATGGAAATTGTTATGATCCCTCCTCTGGTTCAATAATTTGTTCAATAATGTGGCTCACTGAAAAAGTGACTCCCAGAATTTGAGAGAGCTGTTTACTTGTGTTTCCTACTTTATTATAAAGGTTCTTCAAAGGATACAGATAAAGAACTAATTGGAAGAGCCACAAGGAAAGATAGGGAGAAAGGGTGCAGAGTTTCCTTGCCCTGCCTGCGTGCACCACATTCCTGATATCTCCGTATGTTCAGCAACATGCTAGCTTTCCAGTCCCAGAACTTTTGTAGATTTATGAAGGACTGGTTACCTAGGGATGATTAAGTCCTTGGCCACAGGGGATAAATGCAACTTTTAGTCCCTTTTCTCTCCTTGGAATAGGGTGGAGTTGAAAATTCCTACCCTCAAATTACAGGATTGGCTCTCTAGTCCTAGGGCTGTGTAGTAGCCCCAGTCAGCATCTATCTCAATAGCATGCAAAAATGCCCAGAAATTTTGGAAATTACAGAGGTTTTAGAGCTATGAGCTAGGAAACAGGAAGAAAAACA
>RJWT010036052.1:0-13350 GCA_004365215.1 Cuniculus paca | reverse complement strand
AAGTGACTTTTGAATAGAGAAATAAAGAATTAGAAGGGAGCAGCCAACTTAAGAAGCAGGGAAGAGTGGCCCACACATGTTCTGGAGCAACCTGGCTCTACTGTATTGGAATCAAGTTGCCAGGAGACCAAAGAAAGAGCCAGACAGACACAGGATTGCACAGAGCACAACCAATTGGAATCTGGTCCTGAGCATCAATCAGCAAGACTGGTCAGTTCCGCAATTAGAAAGAAGAGTAAATTTATAGGTTAGGAGAAAAGGGATTTCATCCTGGCTGGAATGTACCTGGTTTATCTCAAGCTAATCAAAAAGCTAGGTGTCTCCCTAGTGCCATGGTGCAGTTGCAAAACTCTACGGATCACTCTATTCTTTGTCTAATTATGGTTTGCTGGGAATCAGTAGCAAACTAACTGGTTAGAGTTACTCAGAGCAATAAGACAAACTGGACAGAGTTGTTCAGGGGTAATCATGGTGGTTGCTACTCAAGATGGCTGCAGGCATGTCAAACTAAATCCATGCAACATAGAGAACAAATCCTGTGTAAAGCTCAGGGTATCTGCTATTTCCTTTGTAACATGATTGTATCCATTATCCACTAGGGATCATGTATTCTTTCCCCCAGTAGCATTCTGCCTTCAGTTAAATAACAGGAAGTATAACTTATCATCATTATTATTAGTGTGGTGTTGTTGTTATTAGTGCCACTGTTTTTAGTATTATTATTTTACTTAGGAGGACTTACTGTGTGTCAGGCACTAGAGTAAGCATTTTACACACATTATTCTTTTAAGCCGCATAGCCCTACGAGACAGATAGTGTTATAATTCCTATTTAAAAGTGAGAAAACTCCAGTCTAGAAAGGCTAAATAATTTTCCAATAAAAGTGGCAAACTGGACTTGAACTTAAGGAATTTGACACCATTGTACCTAAACATCTGCCATATGTGGTTATAGCAGCTGATGCTATTTCACATGTCAAGCCATATACTGAGCTACGACTTCATGGTATTCTCACCTACTTCTAATGTCCTTCAGCACTTCACACAAGACCCCATCTACAGATGTTGGAGCCAGTTGGACATAGGGTTAAACCCCAGACTTACCACTTTGTAGCTCTATAATTCTAGGCAACCTACTTGAATCTTCAATGCCTCAGTCTCCACACTAAAAACTGGGAATCATAACACCTATACCTTAAGAGACTGCAGGAAATAAACTCAATTATAAGGCCTTGCAGTTAACAGATTGTATTAGTTTCCCATTGCTGCTGTACCATATTACTACAACCTTAATGAAAAAAATAACAGGTCTGTCATCTTAGTGTTCTCAGGGTGAGAAGTACAAGGCTTTCTGGAGCTTCTCTCTGAGGACCCTAGTGTAGAATCCTTCCCTGATATTTTCCAACTTCTAGAGGCTACCCACATTCTTTGGCTTGTGGTCACACCATTCTGATTTCTGCTTCTACTGTCACATCTTTCTCCAACATTGACATCTGCTTGTCTCTTATAAACACACTCGTGATTACACTGGGCACACTCAAGTAAGTTCAGATAAAGTATTCATCTCAATATGGGAAGATCCATAACTTACTCTCATCTTTTCCTTTTGCTATAGAACACTATTTTCAAAGTTCAGGATTTAGAAAGTTGCCATCTTTGAAAGGCCAGTATTTTGCAAGGCACAATCAACCCTGATTCCACAAAATTTATACATGTTCCCTATGCAAAGTATGTTCACCCCATTCCCAAAATTTTCAACCCATGACAGCATCAAGAAAGCTCACAAATAGGGCTAGGGTTCTGGCTCAGCAGTCTAAGCACCTGCCTGGCAAGCGCAAGGTCGTGAGTTCAATCCCTGGTGCCACAAAAAAAAAAAAAAAAAAAAAAGGTTGTGTTGTTCAAGAAAGCTCACAAATTTTCATCTAAATCTCATCAGCTCAAAAGTCCCAAATCTCATCATTTCAAACACCTATATCAAGTGTGTATAAGACTCTAAGTATGGTTCTTTCTGGAGCTAAATTTCTCTTTAACTGATAAAACTGAAAAACATTATTTGGCCCAAAAGTACAATTGTGCGATTGGCACCATACCAGTTATGGACATTTCTGATCAAACAGGGAAACAATGGGGAAAAACAAACATGTCACCACACTTACACAATTTATAAATTCAACTTGGCAAACAAATGTTAGCTTTCAAGGCCTATAGATAATCTTTCATATTTTATAGCTCTATCCTCTGGGCTTAAAGCTTTGTACTCACAATAATCCTTTCTTCCTTCATGAGAAGTAGCAAATATTTGCAGCCCTAGTAGCTTTAGCAATTTATTTTACTCTGTAGAATTCTGGGATGTGATGGCTGCCTTTCTTTGCATCCTCTCTCTGTTCTCTTCAGTCCAAGTTCCCAATGCTTCTGCTAGTATTAAATTTCAAGAACCTTATAGGTCTCCTGTATATGTCATGGGGATTCACCCATTAGACAGGAATGTTCTTCATAGATCTTTCTTGGGTAATCCTAACTCTATTCTTGGCTTTTGCCTGGATGGCAAATAGGATCCATGAGTCACACACCAAATCTCTTTAAATAGCCCTCTGTGTGAATGAATACCATGACCTTTTCATTCTTCCAAAGCACTACCAAAAGTTTGCCCACACACACTATTCTAACATGTTTTCTAACTATGAATCTTCCAATTTTAGCATCTTTTGCAATCTGGATATACTGAGAATTTTCCAAATCATCAAATCCTAAGTCCTTTTTGTTTAACAGTTCTGCCCTCAATCTATCTCTTCCCTCCCACATTTTACTAATTTACTAAAAGCAGCAAGATGAAATCAGGCTGCAACTGCAACACTTTGCTTAGAAATTGCCTCAGTTAACTAAGTTCATCATTTATAAGTACAGGCTTCCACAAAACTGCAGAACACAATTCAGTGAAACTCTGTCACTGTACAACAAGGGTCCCATTCCTCCACTTTCAAATAACATGCTCCTTATCTGCATTCAGCCTTCACTGGAGTGTCTTTAATATTTGCATTTCTACCAAGTTTGTTCATAGTGAATAAGGTATTCTCTAACACAGTACACGTTCTTTCTACCATGCTCCTCATTGCCTTCTGAGTCCTCAGATTTGTTAGCACATTCGTATTAATAGTTTGTTAGAGCAACTCAAAATTTGGTCTGTGTGTCTCCAAATTTTTCCAGGCTCTACTCACTATCCAAGTCCAAAGCCAATTCCACTTTTATAGGTACCTCTTTCATCAATGACTCATTCCTGGTTAGTGCCAAAATCTGTGCATGTTGGAGTTCACTAGAGAAACAGACCAGTAGGAGATACATATTCAGAGATCTATTATAAGAAACTGGCTTAAATGACTATGGAGAATGGTTAGACCAGTCCAAAATCTATACAGCATGCTAGAACTTTCAGGCATAACCTAAAGCCTTTCTCCTTAAATGGAATTTTCTCTTCAGAGAAGCTGCAGTTCATCTTTTTAAGGCTTGCAATAGATTGAAGCAGGCCCACTCAAGTTGTCTAGGATAATCTCCCTTAAAGTAAGTTGATTTTAAATCTTAATCACATCTATAAAACATCTTCACAGTAACATAGAGATAAGGATTTGATAGATTTGGGAACTGTACCCTAATCAAGTTGATACATAAAACTGACCATCACCATGTTGTGTCCCTAACAACCAAGACAGCTTCTCATGCATTTCTGCATCCCATCCTCCAGATCCCAGGTCCAGGCAAGTATATATAAGTAAAATGAACAAGTCTATAGGCAAATGGACTTAGCCTTTCATCACTCTGCTTTCCATCATCCTTCCCCTTACCCTCCCACTCCACCATTCAATTCCACCAATTCTGAAGGTGCTCTGTTGACCCACCCTCCCAGCAAGTTCATCAACTTGTACTTTGGGAAGCCCATACTGTAAATATTAGAGTATAATATTCCACAGCACATGAACTAAAATTCCACCTATTCTACAGATGAAAGCTAAAATAACTAAAGTCCAAGAGTAATTCTCTTTCCAGCCCACAACTAGGAATACAAGATCAAATAGCAACAAGAATTTCAAGGGTAAGATTCACTTGCGATTGGATACCAATAAACCAATCCTTCTTCCAAGAAAATCAAAATGGATAACTCAGAACTGACCAACATAGGATGTAAGAGGCACATGACTAGTACTAAACTGGAGATCTGTTGTGCATGGTGCTAAATAAAGAGTGAAGGTGAAACATATTGGTTAATAATTAATGAATCTTCCTAAAAAAGAAAGCATTGCAATATTTTCTTCGCATATTCTAGGTGACCTTTTCCTTCACATTTTTCTTCATAATCTTGGATGAACTTATCTATCAGTGTGAATGGCTTAAAAGAATGAGTTCGTTCCACCTTCATGGTGGTGATGATAATGATAGCAGCTACCATTTACTAGGTACCTACCTGGTGCCAGGGAACTGTGCTAAGCATTTTACAGATAGTATTTTATTTGATCATGATTGTGACCTGAGACGCTGTGAAAAGAAATCAAGTTCCCAATAGTTTATTTCAGAAATTACTTCAGGAAACACTGGTAAAGAAAAAAAGAAAGAAGTGAGACAAAGACGGAAAATGAAATAATAAATGTGCACATTTAAGCAAGTGACCAGTGTGGGACACTGAACCTTGGTACCACTGGGAACATCTGGAATCTAGTATAAAATACAGACATCACAATCACCCTGTTCATGCCACAAATCTCTAGCCATCTCTGGCTCTTTTCAGCACCTTCACTCACCCAGCAGGTAGACTAAGTCTGCTTCCACAGCCAAAAAAGACACTGCAGGTAGAGTCATTGGGGTTCACAGTGAGCAACCACCTCCAGCACACAGAGGAGAGGGCTTAGGAGATGGAGCAAGGCCTGGAAGCACATGCTATAGGTTCTGTTAACACTGAATTGCAAGTATCAACCACATTTTAGAGGAAAAAATAGGCTCAGAGAAGATAAAATAACTTGCTTAAACCACAGAGCTAGATTCAAATCAGTTGTGTCTGTCTTCAAACTCAATGTCTCATCCATTGCATCTTCTGATTTCCAAGGTGTTCCTCTAAGTTCCTACCTTCTCCACCTTGGCTCAAGTCATACTGCCTATACCTGGAAGCCTGCAGTGACTTCAGGCTTTTTCCTCCTTCCAGTTCTTCCTGCACAACACAACCAGCTGTATCTCCTTTCCTGAGCTTCCTAAAGACTGCAAGGTCAAGTCCAAGCTCCCCTTAAGAAACTCTTCCCATGAGTTGTACTGATGGCCAACATTTGCCTTCCTGTCACAGTCCTAGCCCACAGCTCCTTGAATTGATTCAAATGCTACTTTTCCTTTTTACCAAAAAAAAAAAAAAAAAAAAAACATGGAGCAGCTGTTCTATATGAGAAACTATGAGTCCCTTATAGCTTGGATTCTAAATGCCCCTTAAAGGCCCACATGTTAAAGCTCACTCTTCAGTGTGATGCTGTTGGAAGTCTTTCAGAGGTGGAACCTAGTGGAAACTTTTAGGTCACTAGGGCCATGCCCTCAAAGGAGACTGTGGGACTCTCATCTCTTCTTCTCTCTCTCAGTCCTGGCCACAAGGTGAACAGTTTGTTCTACTATGTGTTCCCTGCCATGACATACTGTCTAGTCACAAGCCCAAAGCAAGAGGAGAGGAGGGCACTGACCATGAACTAAACCCTGCAAAACTATGAGCCAAAGCAAACCTTCTCTTTTTATAGTTGATTATCTCAGGTGCTTGTTACAGTTATAGAAGGCTGGTTTTCACAAACCGCCTAGTTTCCTCTTCTGTAAAACAGGGATAACCATGGGATTACTAAAAGGATTAAATGACAATTTACAATATGCATAACACAAAAGAGGTGCTGATTCCACATGAACCTGTTTGATCATGAACAAACCAAAAGCCATTGTTTCATCTTCAGCAGCAAAATTCATGCAGTAGAGACACAAAGTACTTGTCATAAATTCCCAAATACTGGACATGCCTTCTCCTTTGTTAGGTGAGCTCCTTGACACAATGGTCTGTAAAACCTGAGCAATGAGAAGAATCCTTGATTCAGAGCAAAGGCCAGGGTCCAAACCTGGCAATGTCTGTTTATCCCCAGACTCAAATTTGCCATCATCAAGGGACACACAGCACCTTCCCCCTAGCAGTAGTAAAAATTAAAGGCTCAATGGGTCACATTACCTGAACAAGGAGTTCTTTCCATTGAGTCTAATTGGTATTAGACTATGTCATGATTAATAATCAAGCTCAGAAGTCAGAGACTCCTGAGTTGTAATCCAGGTCCAAGTACTTACTGGTTGTGAGACACTGGGCATGGAGCTCTACCTCTATGAGCCTCCATTTTCTCACATTCCAAATGGGGGTAAGAATAGCAATAGTATCCCAGAGATATGCTGAGGATTAGATGATGTAAAGTACATAGCATAGTTCCTTGCACATGATATATTTTCAGTATGTGACAACTACTATTATAATTACTATTAATGTGTCATCATTATTAGAATGCTTTGAATAGAAAATGAGCACAAGGAAGATTTGCTAAACAATGAACAAATGAAAAAAGAAGAACATCATCAGTTAAGCGCTGACAGTGCCCAGACTTCAGAATCCTTCCTATGGAAGTTCTCTGTTGGGAAAACAGAAAGCTTTGCAATTAAGAAAACTGAAAAAGAACAAAACAGGTTTGGCCCAATTGCCTAAGCCCAGTCATGTGTGAAATGCCTCAGAACACCTGATGGAGACAGTGCAAATCAGGCCAAGTCAAAATTGAGATCATGAGACAGACAGGCCTGGAGGTCTGGAGTTGGCTGAGGTCATTCTTTCCAGGTCCTAGAGGCAGAAGCATGGAGTCACAGCTGCCTTCCTGCAGGAGGCAAGACCTCTAGCTGTGCACAGAACATTTTCCCATCCCTGTCTCAGTGATGGCAGTGAGGAGCAAGTATCTTCACAAAAGGGAAAGGTCCCTATTATACCCTCAGGTAGGAAGGTGAGAGGGACACGAACTCTTCTGAAGAGGCCCTGGGGAAAAGGCAGGTGAGGAACTTTGCAAAAATGAAAATGGCAAAGAGGGCAAAGTAAAGCCAATAAGTCACAGTGCCAAAATGTGGGTTTCAGTTGCCTATCTAGGGTTGGGTTTGGCATTTGTAATTTGAGTAAGGCATCCCCAGTAAACAGAAAGGCTGCTGGACCACTGACCATACATACAGTAGTAAGGCTCTAGATATAACTTGGTCCAGTGTTTCCAAACTTTCTTTATGATAAGCATCACCTGGTAGGGAGAAGATACTGTGTTTAAAAAAAAAAGTAAATAGCAACTCCAATCAATAAAAATAGAGATGAGATATCTGAGAAGTTGTATGTTTATAACACAGCACAGCTCATTTTTAACATCAGAGACTTTTAGGAAACACTGATTTAGTCTGTTTCCAATGTAACAAATTCAAATACACCAGAACTCAAAGGGGTAATATGAAAGATCTAAAATATCCAGGGATAAATAATAGGGAGTGGTGAGAGCTGTGGTGAGCTTGAAGTAGCATAACTATGCTAGAGGAAGCAGTCATTTTTTGCTCAATTCAGATGTTGCCATGAGAAAATTTGGGCCCTGTTTTGTTATTTTTTTATTTTCTCACCAGAAACCCCAGATTCAGATGAATGAGTGCACTGTCTTGATAATTTTTAAGACTTCTACTTAGGCAAAACAAGCCCATCTACAGGTGACTATTTGTGAATCTGAGATCCAGTAGACAAAAAAATAGGGATTCGTGGTTGTGTTGAATATTTCATAATGCCTGGCAGAACTCACACTATACAGTGATGAGGCTTCCCCACTTACCCAGGTAACATTAAAGAGGTATTCAATTTCTTAGCTGCGAACTAGAATATATGTAATCACATCAGCCACTATAAGTCCTGATGATCTGACATTTCAAAATGACAATTGCACACTGTTAACTCATTTTTTAAAATAAAATGCATTTGTACTTAATTCATTTAATTTATTTTGCTCACAAACACACAGCACATCATAGAGAAAAAGCAAGATCATAAAAAGTTCCTTGTGGAGAAAAGGCAAGGGATTTTTAAGTGGTTCAGGCCTAAATCTATTTAACAGATTTAGAAACTATTTAATAGATTTAGGTACTCAAAAAGAGAAGTGATAGGCCAAACTCACAGTAAGTGAATGATATGGCCAATACAGGAAGCCAAGTCCTCCATGACTCCCACTCCATTGAGCTCTTCTGTTATAATTCAATAGGTAGCACCTTTAGGGAAACATCTGTCTCCACCTCTAATTCTACCCATGTAGGCAACTCCAGCATCTCCAGCAAAAAAGGACATGCACATAACCAGCCTGGCCAATCCATGTTTTCTGTCACTTGGCCACTTTGATTGGCTCAGTTTTAGGCACATGATCCAGAAGAGGACAATCAAAGTTAGAAATGGGCTTTTCGATGGAGCTATCAGAGAAAAAGACTCTGAACTCTAATTCTGAGTCAATAAACTGGTAGAATTAAGGTATACTGCTTCTGATGGCCACCCTGGCATCTGGGAATGAAGGTGAGGAGACATTCCCTAAAACCAATTCCAACACAGAGAAGAACAAAGCTGAAAAACAGGAGAGAACAGCTTCCCATAACACCTGGATCTAGCCAGGCTGGAAGATAATTCCTGGTATGGTCAACTACATTGCCCATCTTGCCTGATTTGGTTCAGCTGCCATCAGTTAATAATAACAACCCTAATACCTTTCTCTACTAAGACTTAGGCTTTACAGATGATGTTCATCTACTTTATGGCATGTCATCCTTAAAGCACTTCTATAAGGTAAGCAGATCAAGGACTATTTTCCACATTTTGCAGATGAGGTACTAGGACTCCAAGGCAAGTAACACCTTGTCAAAGGTCACACAGTTCACAAAAGGCAGGACAGAGACCATGTATCTGATCTAATGACTCCAGTTCAAAGTGCTTCCTACTGCAGCACTATATACAATCTAACCTAATGGAAATACAGCAACTCCACTGTCTCCTCCCTGCCTCAACTTAAGCGAAAAGACTGTCTTTTATACCATTCAATAAGGATAGGTGTTTTGAAGTTAGTTCCAACTAAAACTTCACTGAAAAATTCTTCCAGACTATCTGTTCTGAGTTATGGGAAAGAAGATGCATATATCCCCAAATGCCTGTTTCCTTACATTCCAGAATACAAAAGGACACAAATCCACAAGGAGATACAGGAAGATTTACTGAGTCACAAGGAAATGAAGGCCAAGTAAGGAAGTTATGTAAGGGTCACAGTGAAGGCAGAACCTAGATTCAAAATCAGCTGGAACCAACAGAGCTTTACTGCCTAAATTTAGGAAGACAACGAAGTCTTAAACAAACAAATAATGAGGACCATAAAGTCCAGAACCTTGACTTACCTCAACTTCCCAGCTCAAGTTAAGCCAACTGTAGACACCGAAACCTTCTCTATTTTCACTCAGCTTCTCACAAGTCTTTGTCTCAAAATCATACCCTCCCTTTAGCCATGATCTCCCTCAATCTCATTCCCATGTAGAATTCTCAGGTCTCGTCCCTTTTCCAATTAGGTACTTAATACAACTCAGATCCTTGTGCCACCACATAATAATTTACACAGAACACTTAATTAGCTTCTTAGATAAAAATAACATGTAATTTGTTTGGTAATTATATGTTTCCACAACTGCTGAAAGCAACTCATTATAGGAATTTGGTACACTTACGATAGATTACCTTAATTCTATTTTCTGTTTATTCAATTATGTCTGTCAGTCTTAATCGCATTGTAAATTGTGTTGAGTGAGCTGGTGAAGGTGACTCTGAAGCTGTGGTTGCTTCTGATTTCATGGTTGGTTTGTATGTCCCTGGTTTTTGCTCCAGGCACAGACTAACTCTGTCACGCTGACGGAAAGAAGAACACCATTGTCTCTTTATGCTAAGCAAACAAGAGAATGTGCAAAATTTTCTGCAAGGACCTCCTTAACATGGTATATTCCAACTCAGGGTATACTGATGATATACAGATAATTTTAGAGGGTGCACGGATATGTTTTCTTTTTAAATTTTTAATAAATGGGCATTTATTCTACCACGTACAAGAGAAAAAAAGTGTATGAATAGCATATCCAAACCATTATTTCTTGAAGCAAAGCTTAACTGGGGGATAGAGAAGTTGTTTGGGAAGAGGGAATATTAAAAAAAAAAAAGATTGACCATATTGGAAATAATTCTGCAATGAACTTGAGGTGTAGATATCTCTTTGATATCCTGATTTCATTTGGACATGTACCCAGAAGTGGGATGGCTGGATCATTTGGTAGTTCTATTTTTAATTTGTCGACAAACCATCACACTGTTTTCCACAGCAGCTGCACCATTTTAAATTCTCACCAACAGTGTACAAGGGTTCCAATCTCTCCAGTCCTTGCCAATGCTCATTATCTTTGTCTTTTTGATAATAGCTGTCCTAACAAATGTGAGCTGATATCACAACTGCTCATTGTTATTTTGATTTACATTTCTCTGATGGCTAATGATATTAGGAACCTCTCTGAACCTACTGGCCATTTGTATGTCTTCTATGGAGAGTAGCCATTCAAGTCTTTTGCCCACTTTTTTAATAGGATTTTTTTCACTATTGAGTTGTATAACTTTCTTATACATTTTGGATATTAATCCTTTATCAGATATATGGTTTGCAAATATTTTTTCCTATTTCATAGAATACCTTTTCATGTTGTTGATTGTTTCCTTTGCTGTGTAGAAGTTTCATCATTCATAATAACCATAGAAATAGAAAAAAAAATGTCCATCAAGAGCTAAATGGATAACAGAGTGCCTATATTCCTAAATTAAATGCCATGAAATTTTTTTCAAAAAGAAAATCCTACTATTGGCAAAAACATGGATGCATCTCATGGACTTTCTATTAAGTAAAATAAGCCAGGCACAGAAGACAAACACTGCATGATCTCACTTGTACAAGATCTCTAAAATACTCAAATTCATAGAGGCACAGAATAGAATGATGACTGCCAGGAGTTGTGGACGAGGAGAAATTGGGGACTGTTGGAGGGTCTATAAAGTTTAGTGATACAAGATGAATAATCTCTAAAATCTGTTGGACAACACAGTGCCTATGGCTAACAAAACTGTGTTGTGCACTTAAAATTTTAACAGACAGTCATGATAGGCATTCTTACAGCAGTAATAACACCAAAACAGAGAAGCACAAGAAAATTTTTGGGGATAATGGATACATCTGTTGATAGTGGTGATGGTTTTATAGGTAAATGTTTATGTTCAAACTGACAAAATTATTTAAATATGTGCAGTTTTTTGTATGTCAATTATACTTCAATAAAGCTGCTTTTTAAAAAACATTGATCAAGAACTGACATTGGATAGGGGTACATGAAAGTTCTTTTCTTTTTTAAAGAAAAAAGAATAAAGACGATACAGAATTTCAAAACAAAATAACAGATTAACAAGGGTTAATATATTATGTATTGTTATTTTCAAAGTAGTAGCTAAGAGTGCAAGATATAGGCATGAAAAAATGATCAAACAAAGCACAAAGTCAAAATGGATCAAAGATCTAAATGAGAGTTCTTCAGCTATTCTCTAGGCTTGCATGTTTAACAATTTTCATAGTAATAAATAAGTTTAGAAATGGAGTCAATTTAAGGGAAAAATTGATTAAATAATAAGGTAAATCAAAGGTCAACATGATTTCTGTAAAAAGCCAAATAGCAAATATTTTAGGCTTTACAAGTCAAACAGTCTCTATGGCAACTGCTTAACTAGACTGTTGTAGCGCAAAGCATCATTAGACAGCACTTTCACAAATGAAGATAATTCTGTTCCAATAAAACTTTATTTACAAAAGTGGATGCTGAATCACGATTTGCCAATCTCTGAGGAGGAAGGAGCTACACTGACATGACAAAAATCATGCAGGTGGTAAAGCCTGAAAGAGGGAGAACAGCATTCAATTCTGGGGTCCTGAGGCTCCTTCCCTTAGGGCAGGAAGTTTTTATCAATTCAGTCTTACTAAGAGACAACTATAGAACATGCCTAGTACTAATAAGTACAGACATAGTTGGAAAGAGGTCAGGAACCAGGTTCTGGGAAGCACAGCCGTTTATCCATTCATTCAACAACACTCCAGAGAATGCTCAGGGAGAGAGCATCATCACATCTGCCTACATCCAAAGGAGATTCAAGGAGAGGAAGGTCTTATTCTATTTCCCATCATCTCCAACTCCCACGGAGACCAGTTCACGCACTGGTGCCTCTCCATTCTTTTTCACCATCATGGGGTAAAGACTCTCCCACACACAGTGTAAATTGGTTTGGCTATTTCTCAGTGAAAGTTATTAGTATTGTTATTACTCTGATTCAAAAGATTACTCATCTTTGGGTCTCTGACAAGAGGTGAAGGACCAGGTGTGAGGATATAGCTCCAGAGGCTCTCTGGGCAGCATCAGTCTGAACAGTAGACTCCACAATTAATAATTATGATTGATATACAGCGTTTCTCCATTGCTGGTGCCTGCTTGCTCTTCGAAACACAACATAATAACAACATTCCCCAGCTGGTGAAGGATGCATAGTCAAGAAAGTCAAGCATAGTCTCAATAGTCAAGAAACCTCATCAGAAATGACAGACGTGACCATCACCTTGTTAACAGCTACAGGATTCTCTACAGTGTAATTTTAAATCCTAATCCCAGCAAAGGTTCATGCTAAACTTTCCCTTCCTTCCCCACCTGGTCACCCAGGTATGGTGCAGCTTTGCTATCAGATGATCAAAATACAGTTTTGCAAAGGAACCCATTAGTTTACCCATTAACTCAAAATGCTTACTGAGCCCCAAAATACACATGGTGTATGGCGTTAAAGATCATAGAAACAAAGAAGAATACAATCATCCTCTACCCTCTAGGAACTCACACTGTAACTCTGTAATGCTCAGAAACAATGGTGCCCAGAAAACATTTGTAAATGTCTGGAGGCAATTGTTAGTTTTCACAACTGGGGACTATGGAGACGGAAGGAAGTTTTGATGAGAATCTAGTGGGTAAGAGTCAGGATTACTGCTGAACATCCTGAAAATCACAGGACAGCTCCACCTCTAGCACCTGGCCCAAAGTGTCAATAAACCAAGATAAAGAAACCCTGCTAATAGAAGACATAGATTTCAAACAAGTGAGAGTGTGAAATATGCAATTAGAGTAATTCTTGCTAGATAAAAACTGTAGCAAAAGGAAGAGAATA
>RJWT010036051.1:0-13340 GCA_004365215.1 Cuniculus paca | reverse complement strand
GGTCAGCTGGCTCCAAGGCAAGAACAGCATAGTGAGGGTAAGCTGCTCACATCCTGGCAGCCAGGAAGCAGAAAGAAGGTGAGGTGCCTGGGAGGAGAGGGTCACACCCCTGGCACCGCCTTGAACCAGGCCCCACCTGGGAACAGAACAGTCAGCCACAAAAGTGTGGGTGCCTGCCCCCCGCTGTGAACTGTCTTGCTCTCCCTCACAGCTGAGGGCTCAATGCCAGGCTGCAACTGGGAATGGTGGTGCACACCCATTACCTCAGCACTCTGGGAGGCTGAGGCAGGAGGCTCTCAAGTTCCAGCCCAGCCTGGGAAACTTAGTGAGTTAGTGAGACCCTGTCAAAATAAAAAATAAAAAAGGGCTTGGATTGTAGTTCAGTGCAAAGGCCCTGGGCTCAATCAAATGCTGAAAAAAAGAAAATTAAGCCAGCACCCCTGTGGCACTCCCAGACTGTTTTGCCAAGCACCAGGCTGACTGGAAAAGACCTGTGGGAGCCGTGTCCTGGCACAGCAGCAGGGGCAAAGCATCCTTCTGCTCACAGGCCCAGGGGAAGGAAGTCCCTGCCTCACTGACGGGAGCAGGTCTGGGTAGGGAGCTGCGGCTGGGGCCTTCACGCCCACCCACAGGTGACAGTGCCTTGAGGCTGAGGCTGTGCCATGGGTGCCCGGGTGGGCGGGTGGGCATGGCTCCTTTCTCTTTCCTGCTTCCTCAGAGGGTTGGGCAGGAACCAAAGTCAGCCTCAGCAGCCCTGGAGCCAGAGCCTAGGTCCCATGTGTGCTGGGGACCTCGGGCAAGCATCTGCCCCTCTGGGAGACACATGGTGGCCTATGAGTCCCCACGTCATCCTGTCCTTGTCACATATGTGGGACCTGCTGAGTATCTTTCTTCAGGTCAGTCCATCTCTTTCCTTAAAAGCACATGAAGGGAACTTGGGTTCATATGGGAAAATGGAATAGCAGTGTCAGTTGCCATAAGCAGAAGGCACTTGGGAAAATAAGATACAGAGCAAAATGGAACAGCGGGTGCAGCAGGCTTGAGGTGAGCAGTGCCAGCTGGTGTCTCATGCTCAGAGGCCCCGGGGACTTCTGCTCAACCCCATCAGAGGGCTCCTGGAGGAGCAGGGATGTATAAACCTGAGTCCCTTCCTATGGAAAGGTCATCCCTCATGAAACAGAACCACAGAGCGAGCCCGAGAGCCCTTAGTGACCCCTACACAGGGACAGGCAGCTCAGGAGCTAATAGATTAAGTTTCTTCTCACTGGTTGTTTCCTTCCAGACGTGTGTACACAAGCAGGAGCATTTTAGTAGCTACGATAATATTAGCAATCTTTTATTTTAAAAATTAAAAGATTATGCACGCCTGTCATCCTAGTACTCAGTAGGCTGAAGCAGGAAGCTTTCCATGAATTCAAGGCCAGCCTGGGCTCCATAGGGAGTTTAAGACCAAGCCGCATTACATAGCAAAACTCTATCTCAAAAAAAGAAAAAAGAAAAAAAATATATATATATAGTTACCTGTGTGCATTTTATGTGGTATACAAAAACCAAAAAAAGATTTTGTCATCTTTTAGTTTAAAATGCAGCCTCAGACACTCTTGTTTTCCCTAAATTGACCTTTATGCAAAAAAAAAAAATGTTTAGGCAGAGATCTAGCTGAGCATCCTTACTTCACACACAGGAGCTGTGTGTCCCACATGGCAAGAGGTTGGTCTTTGCTCCGCGTGTCCTGGGGCCCCGGCAGGTTGGCCACCTGCTGGAAGCCAGCAAAGAACTGGGCTTGGTCAGTACCCAAGGGCCATGCGGCCTGGGTGCCATGCACGCAGTGCTGGTACACACTCAGGTCTTCCAGATGCCAATGGAACCTCCCCGACCTTCCCGTGCTACCCGTTGCTTTGTTCTAAACCCTCGGACACCCTGGGAAGTGCACAGCCCCCAGTGGGGCCCCCGATGCCGTCCCTGCCATTAATGCTTGTCATCCTAACACCTGCATACGTGTGACCTGGGTGCTTTGGCCAGGTGCAGAGGCCTGGGACAGTGACTGCCTCTCCTCTTGTGCCTCTCTGTCAACACAGATACGTGGTGGTGACAGTCATCCTGCCCCATGTCGTAGAGATGCATGAGTCAGGACAGCGCATGAGGGGTGGCTGTAAGAGGTGGCCGCGAGCGGTAGTTGGCATCAGGGTGCGATTGAGGTCACTGGGTGCAGAGTTTGATTCCAAGAATGCAGTCTGGGAGGGAAAATGTGGCCCCTTGCACTCTGGAGATGTCTATCAGTCTCTGTCTCTGTCTCTCTGTCTCTGTGACTCATTCTGTCTTTGTCTCTGTGTCTTTGTCATCTCTGCCTCTGTGTCTGTGTCTCTTGGTGTCTGTTTCTATCTATCTCTGTCTCTGTTTTCTGTCTCTATCTCTCAGTCTCTGTATGTCTATCTGTGTCTCTGTCTCTCTGTCTCTGTCTCTGTTTTGGACTCTCTGTCTCTATCTCTATGTCTCTCTGTCATCTCTCTCTACCTCTCAGTCTCTGTGTATGTCTCTCTGTGTCTCTGTCTCTGTGTCTGAATCTGTATCCAGTGAGTGGCAAAACTAGAACCCAAGCCCGGCTGCCTCTCTGTCCAGCGCAGTCTCCCTGGCAGTGTCCCATGGTTGGGGACACCCCATTATGTGGATGTCTTCTGGCAGGGGGGCACAGTGCCCCAATGTGCTGGCTTGACCTTTGGTCTGAAGGCTCGAGGGGACGCAGGAGGATGCCATCTACCCACCTCAGGAAACACCGTGTTTTCTGAAGCCATTGCCCGTGTAGACAGTAAGACCCTCTCTTCTTACTAAATGCAGACGGTGCAGCAGGAAACGCGCATTGCCGTGGGAGGAGGTGACCTGTGGCTGGAGCGAGAGCTTCCATGCTCACATGCAGGGCCCAGCCAGGTCCCCCGCAGCCTGTCCCCCACAGCCTGTCCCCCAGGCAGGGTCTCCTGGGCCCGAATTACAGCACCAGAGCCAGGTCTCTGCTGCAGCCCAGAGCTGTCCTGTTATTATTACATTTGTGACAAATGAACTCCTGCAGAGCTCTCATTAAACCTCTCAGAAAGGACCTGGAGCCGCCCTGCAGATGATTGCGATCGCAGCAGTGTCGCCACGGACGCGTGCGGCTGTGCGTCTTGTTGAAATTGACTAATGAGGAAATTCGGTTTTTAATTTTCTCACTTAAAATAAGAGCATCTGCAGCTGTTTTTCTTAGTAATAACTTTTAATTAAATGCAATAAAATGCACAAGGAAGGACCCTAATGAGAAACCGTGTCAGGAACACTGGCAGTCTCGCCACCCGCCCGCACGGCAGGGAGACCTTCAACCAGTTCGTTTTGTTTTTTTAACTCACAGAGCTGTAAGGGGACAGAGAAACCCCGATGAACAGTTCATCATGCGAGGTTTTACCTCCATAGACGCGGGCTCCCGTGGGAGGTGAGGAAAACACTCGCTGATAGAAGGTGTCCTAGCTGAAGTTCCTCAGGGACACTTGGGGACAAGCTGAGGGGTGGCCGGGTTTTGTTCCTTTGAGGGGAGGTCCCTGCTGCCTGGGAATGAGTGTGTCACACACAAGCTGTGGCTGGAGAGGAGGTCACACAAGTTCTGCACGTCCCTGTAGTTCTCACCACCAGGTGCTCTGGGGCTCCAGGTCGCCATGAGCAGTCAGGTGAGGTCCCCGTCCCTCGAGCTGAGGTTATCAGGGAGAGGCAATGTGAGCACAGGAGCTCAAAGTGGCTCAGGTGGCTGTTTGTGGAGGAGGAGATGCAGCAGCACGGGGTGCACGGTGATCAGTCGGGGACATCTCAGGAGAGATGGTCAGGGCGACTGCTTGGAGGTAGAGGTGTTTGAAGGAACCTGCATGTGGCGTCTTCTGGGGCAGCAGCAGGGACAGAGCCTGGGACCTGGGGACTGGCAGGGCTTTCGGGGGACACAGGAAGCAAGGTGGCAGGGGCCATCCTGAAGGGGCTGCTTCTACCTCAGTGGGCCCAGAGAGTGGCGTTGGGATCCGCTACAGACTGGATCTGCACTGGTCCCAGAGTCTGTGTGCCACTGCCCCAGTGCCAGCTGGGTTCTCCTGGGAGGTGGTGACCTTAGAGGAGTCCTTAGTCACTGGGGCTGTGGCCTTGGAGGTTGACGCAAACCCATCCTCGGCTCCCGGCTGTGGGCGAGTGAATGACCTCTTCTCAAGCCCAGGGGACGTGGAGGAGGAGTCTGGCCTGACCCTGCCGAGGGAGGGGAAGAGCTGGGGACCCTTGGACTTCCCCTCCCTGTGAGGAAGTTCCTCTGTGAGCAATGGCAGGTTTGAGGCCAGCTGTGCAGGTGGAATGCAGAGAAGGAAGCAGTCCCCAAAAGGCATCTGGACCTCAGGGCGGCAGGGAGAGCAGGATTTGCCCCTGCAGTGTTGGGGGGTGGGGTCCCAGTTGGCTGCATGGAGGAGGCGGGCTTCGCAAGCCACCTTCCTCTGAAGCCCAGGCTCCTTGTGAGGGTCACAGGCCTGCTCTGAATGTCAAGGATGTGTTCTCAGACTTCAGCGACACTGCAGAAGGCACCATGCACCTGCAGCACTGAGGTCCGTATGCCATTTCTGTTTCTGTTTTTAACAGGTAGAGAGGCTGGAGCCCCCAAGAGGTTAAGCGCTTTCCCTAAGGATGACAGCTGGTTTGGGCAGAGCAGGATTTGACCCTAGAGGACACACATTGAACCCCACGCCTCCTGCCTGCTGCAGCCACCCCACCCACTTCCTAGGTCTCTGTCATGGCATAGCCTCATTGACTGACTTCCCACTAAGTGTAAGAACAGGACTGGTGGGAATGAATGGCACTCATACCCAGCTTTGGGCGGGAAGCTGTCCCAGATAGCTTTCGAAAAGGACCCAGTTGCAGCAGAAGGTTTGAAATCTTGGGTCCCAGGCATGCATGGCCAAGAGCAGCCACACCAACTCACCTTCACCACCTCGGCCAGGCTGGGCCCTGATGTCAGGACTGGCTGTCTTGTCCCTTTCCAGCCAGCGCAGTCCGGAGACCTCTACAGAGGTGGGTGAGGACTGTGTCCCACAGACCAGGAGAGGTGGGGACTGCATGGGCCCAGGACTCTAAGAAGGATACAGCCCTCATCCTCATTTCACAGTCAAGGAAGTGGCAGTCGGCAGTCAAGAGCTGAGATGTGATTTGCCTAAGGCCCCTAAGGTATTGGGAGGAAAAGCTGGTGCCAGGCCTTGTGGCGCACACCTGTAATCTCTGTGCTAGGGAGGCTGATGCTGGAGGATGCTGTGAGTTGGGCTACATAGCAAGAATGTGTCTTTAAAAAATCCCTCAAAAAAACAAAAAAAAGAGAAGCTAGGAATTTACAGGGATCTGCCTGACTCCTGGGCTTTGCACTCTTTTTCTTGCCTCTCCTGGCCCACACTGGGCAGGAAGCCCAAGCTAGCTGTGGAGTTGTCACAGGCTCTGGACCCTCACTGCCCACAAGATCATGCTCTGCACAGTGTCGTGTGCCCTGTATCCTCAACCACCAACAGTGACCCAGGTTCCCAACAGCCTGTGACTTTACTGCATACAGCTATGACCTTGGCAGGCATCTGCCAGCCTCATGTAGAGAGGAAGATTTGCATCAACCTCAGGAGCATCCCTGGTATCTCCTGCACACCAGCCCCATCCATTGGCTGGCACTGGGTCACAGACCTGGAGGGCAGCTCCCGAGAGATACGAAGGTCACGGGCTGGCCGGACACTGGCGTTTAGGGGTTCAAGTCCTTCCTTTCTTGTGTTCATCTGTGCACAACCATCTGGCATGTGAGCAGGTGGCAGGCAGCTGTGGGGCATGCTCCATTGGTGGAGTTAATTCTACATTGACCACTTCTCTTTTGGAGGCAAAGGTTCTCAGGTTATGAAGGTTATCACAGAAGTGACCAGCTGTTGACAATGCCCAGTGTCACTCGGGGTGCAACTGGTCATCGATGTTGCCCGTGTGGCATTGCAGTCGGCTGAATACTTTGCCTCCCACAGGAAGAGCAGTGATTGTGGTGGCCGGCCGATGGGTGTCAGCATCTACAGCTGCTGTGAATTTGAATCTGAGGAAACCAACTGACCTTGTAGCTCAAGCTGTGCCGTGTATCTGAACAGCTGTTGGTTTCCAGGATAGTAAGTGACAGTGTGTCCTGGTGAAATGCAGATGTAAACTTCAGCATGTTCCAAACCTTAGGACAGACTCTGGTATGGGACAGGCCCTCCCACTCTGGCAGGGTCAGGAAAGGTGGTGTTTAGGTTGGGGGCTACTTTTTCTACTTGTGGTTCCGGAGGTCAGATTCAGGCCAGTTCTCATCTCAGGATCTCATGAAGCCAAAGCCCAGGTGTCAGCGACCCTGTGCTCCACCCCATCTAGGCTGTTGGCTGACTCTGTTCCCATGGGACCCAGGCCTGTGTCCTCTGCTTTTCCTGTGGTCCTCTAGCAAGGAGGGGTTGAGTCTTTCTCACTTCTCACTCTTGGGACCTGTGCCTCCAGCAAAGGTAGATCTCTGCTTTTACAGACCCGTGTGGTAAGGCTAGGCCTCTCAGATAGTGCAGGATCATCCTGAGACACAGACACATCTGCAGAGCCCTTCTGCAGTAGAATGCATTCTGCGTGGCTCTAGGATTGGACAGTGGATACTTCTGAGGGCCACAATTCTGCCTGCCATGGTCCCCTCTGATCTCAAGAAACTCATACCCATTGTTAATGCAAACTCTGTTCCCCGCACACACATTTATATATCTGTGCCCCATCCCAGGCTCTTCTAGTCACAGTGGCCACATATTGGACACACCCTGCACCCCAGCTCTGTCACTGCAGGCCTTGATCCCCACTGGGCCAAGTGGCTCAGCCACCATTCTTCTGAGGCTGCAGGGTGTTCTAACACACAGTTGCTTTCGATAGCAATCTGGCTGTTTCCAGTCTCTCACAACCCTGAAAATGTTGTAATGAATGGCTTTACATGCACTTGCACTGATTTAAAAGGATGCTTAGAGGTAAAGATGAAGACCAACCAGCCTCATGGTGCTGATGGAGTCCCTCTTGGTGTGGGGCGAATTCTGTTCCTGTCACATGTGGCTTGTGGCTTTCTACCACTTTACCTTGATTACTATATAACTTAGTCAAGAAAAATCCTTATGGGGACCCTGCTGGGAGTTCCACAGAGACAGCCACTGTGCAGGTGTGGTCCATAGGACACTGGCCCCATAAGCCTGTAATGTCACCAGGCAACATTGCAGTTGTCCTAATGGCATGCACAACTCATCACGCATGTGTTCAGGGTGCTACTGGCGTAAACAGCCTGCTTGTGCACTGCCAAGGGGTGGTGTGGAGGCCCTGACCGAGGTCACAGCACCTGCCCACTGGTTCCCACGCCTGCTTCTCTCTGCCACTGGACATGTGCCTTCTGCGTACTAAGAGGCAGGGTGACAGTGGCACCACAGTGTGGCCCCTTGAGCTGCAGCAGCCTGTCCCACAACCTGTCCTGAACGTAAACCCCACTGAGTGCCTCGGTGGGGACTTTCACAGTATATTCTTCTTGTGTCTTCATGGTGCATGTGATGCTATCACTGAAGTCGTCTGCAAAGGGACAGCTCCAGGCATGCTGTGTCCAGCTCAGCGGCCAGCTCAGTGGCTGCCTGCATGGAGTTGTGTATCTCAGGATGGGAGGAGGTGTCAGGAACAGTGTCAATGATAGCCAGAGTCCCGGGGTGCTGCTGCATGTGGGGTGACCCAATTCCAGTGTAGTTGGCATTGCATATGGAACCCAGGTTGCTGGGCGAAGATTGCCGTGCTGGGGTTGTCAGATTCTGGAGGTGACAGTGGAACTGGTGGCATGAATAATTCAGGATCTGGGATACCAAGGGTTCCTGGAGGGAGGAAGAGATAAGTGGGTTTAGATAAGAAGCAGGCTGGTTTGTATAGGATAAGATCTCAGAAGAGATACAGAAGTCACTTGACAAAGGGCACAGGCACAATGACAGCCGTCCTTCATATCTGGAAGGACGGTGTGTGGAAAGGCAGGAAGAGTCCATCCCAGAGGTGTGAGTGGGGGACCCACCCATGGCTCTGCCATCCTCTTCCTGAGAGGACTCGAAGTTGCTCGGCTTCCTCTCTGCTCACAGCACTGGGCCCGAGAGTGGAGTTGGGCTGCTTCGTCCTGCACCCCAGAGACACAACAGCGCCTCCCCATGCTGCGGTGTCCAGTATCCACCATCGCGGAGCAACTAGTGGCCTCCTTCCTGACCACCAAGGCCCCAGGACAGGTGCAGGCACATGGCTCAGCCTGGTGCTGCCGGGCCCTTAACCGTCGGTCCCCTCTGCATCCCTGTCGTCCCTTGCATCTCCTGCATCCTGCCATCCAGCCATATCCTCTCAGTGCCTTGCGTCAGGTGATGGGTGAGGCTGCGGGTGTCACACGCTGGTCGCTCTGTGTCTACTGTGCCTCCTGGACTGAGCCTGCTATGAAAATAGAAGCCAGGAGGAGGAGGTTTTTGAAACATTTGTTATATTTATCAAATGAGGTCTTGCATTCCTGTTCTTAATTGAAAACTCCTGAGAGTGGAATACTTGATATTTCTTCAAGAAAAAGGGGATCTAAATTGGGCCTCCTCTCATGCTCATGTTTGATGTTTTGCTTGATTTATTGCGCTTTCCTTTTTCGGCTGTGGCTCTGCAAGAGAAGAAGGGCCCCGTCCCAAATTTACTGCAATAGGAGGCCCAAGAGCCTCCTAGACAGCCGGAGGCCCTGGGGAGACCTGTGGCACCCTTCTCCCCACACACTTCTCCCATGGGGTCACAGCCAGCCCCCATCCCACAGGCAAAGCTAAAGTTTGGTGGCTGGAAGGAGCAAAGATGCTTGCGGTCATGCCTGTGTGTGCCCCAGGCACTGCCCTAACTTTGTATAATCCCAGCAGCCTCCTCTGTCCCTGTCCCCATTGACAAGAGAAGAAACTGAGGCCCAGCAGGGAGACGTGGCCTTTGGGGAGCCGGGTGAACTTGTGCCTGACTGCCTGCTCACACTCATCAACGTTAATGATCCTGTAAGAAAATCCCCCGTTTAAAGCGCAGGTTCCAGTCCACCCCTGGTACCTGAGCCCGAATATTGACTGTGACTGAGGTTTCTGTGCTTGTGCCCCGGTCCCTATCAGCCTGGCCCAGGACACGGCAGCTGAGGGCGAGAGGCCCTCCTGAGTAGGGACAGGTGGATGAGTCACAATGTCCAGCTTTGTCACCCTGGTTGCATTGAAAACTCGGCCACAAAACAAAGAACGAAGCAGTGCCCGGGCGGTGGGGCTCCCTGGCTGTGTGAACTGGGTTTGTCACTTGTGTCTATGCCTCGGTCCTGTCACTGTGATACAGAGCTGATTTCGATCCTCTGGGTGCGAGGATGGCTGAGCTGCTGGAGCAGAGCAACATAGGCTTTTGTCCTGCACCCGAGGCTGCTGGTCTGGGCAGGAAGCCCCACACCTGGGAGATGGGAGTCCTCTTGCCACGGTCTGACTTCCATGTAGTTAATAGCAATTCGGCTTTGCTCATTCAGAAGTGGCCCAGGGCTTCCAGGGCCATAGGTTTCTGTGTTTCATTCTTTTCCTGTTGCTTGTCCTCCTGATGCTGTCAGAGACCTGCAAAGCCCCTCCTATTCCACATTGTGGCTGGAATTGACACAGAAAAGGTTCCATCCAGCTGCTCCTGAAAGTCGCCCTTCACCTGCTGGCCACATCAGCCCTAACTTCCTTCACTTCAGGTCGTGTGGACCGAGACCGGAATTCCTCCCTCGGGGCTGGCAGGGTGGTGTCCAGCAATGGGGAGTCCCTTCCTCACTGGGGTCCTCCTTCCCTTCTGACCGTGTGCCGCATTCTCTCTGAGTTCCTCTTCCTGCTCGAGAGCCAGGAGCTCTTCCTACCCAGGAATCTAGGAGAGGAGTGGGCAGGGAGGCAGTAAGGGTTTACCTGCAGCGATGGGGCCCTGGCATCAGAAATAACCTGGCCGTGATGCCATGGTGCAGCTGGGTCTACAGTTGTGGCACCATGGGCCTTGTCCCCATGTGCAGACTATGTGCTTAGATCTGGGCTCTGAGAGCTGTGCCCAGGTCCTCCTGGCAGGGCCAGGGGCACCCTGAACCCTGAATCTGGGGCAGGCATGACTGAACCCCAGAGGTGGAGAGGATGGAGAAAAAGGGTGCAAGATGAGTGGGGTACAGGGACACCCGCACCCTGCAATATTTTATTGTTGTTGTTAGCCCACACCCCAGTAAACTCAGCCTTGTTCACACACATTTCCCTCCTGGACCCTTAACCAGGGGAGGCTCTGGCTCTGATGGCTGACCTGGGGAACCAGTGTGATTTCCTTGTCCAAGGGGTTTGGGGCCAGGGCACCCAAGGGTGCTCAGGTCCCTGTAAGCCTTCAGTCGTCCTCTTGAGACTTGCTTCCCAGCCTGCCATGGCTTCCATCTCTGGCCTGAGTGATGAGGAGAAGATACTGCCGACTTCCAAATGTGTAAAAGCCTTAGAACCCACATTTCAAAGTAATTACTGACCAAGAGTGGCCTTTCCGGCCGGCCAGTAAATGCTTCCAGATGCCCCTGGTCCTAGGGAGTGACTCACACTCCAGCCTGGGTCATTTCAGGGTTAGGTCAGGATTTCCACAGTGGAGCTGAGCACTTGGCTTCCCCTCTCCTCCCTGCAGGGACACAGTGTGGGGTCCACGGAGATGGGCTGGAGGACATCCCTGAGCCAAGGGGGGGTCAGTGTTGTCACCCATAGTGCAGAGACCATGAGACCCACTTGGGAGCCTCATGATTGAGACCAGCAAGAGGCCTAGGGACACTCTCAGAGACAACATTCAGCTGTGTCTCTGGCTTCCCACGTGGTGGGTGGGGTGTTCTTAGGGTGAGTCTCTGTGTCCCGGGTGGCCTCTCTGGCTTGGAACTATTCTGCAGTTGGAGCCCAACCCCAGCACACACCCTGGGAGCCCGAGATGCACCTGGAGGCTGCGGCCAGAGCCCCCCACATCTCGAAGTGGGTGATATCACATGGCTGCTGATGCCTATGCTCTGTAGCCACCGGGCAAGGTCAGCAGTGCTGTTATCCTCATTTGCAGAGGAGAAACTGAGGCATGGGAAACTTGCCCATGATCATATAGCTGATGGGGCGGAGGGCAAGGCTTTGAGCCAGGCAGCTGGCCTAGCGTGGGAGATCTTGGCCACGCCCCCTCCCCAAGCATAGACACGAGCTGGGCCTACCTTGCCCTCCTTGCAGTCTCGGGCACCCATGTAGGGTACTGATCGCCACTCGGGTATCTGGGAAGGCTGCGGCAGGAGACCACCTAGCCAGGCCGGCCATTGTGTGGGCCAGGTGTGGCCATGCTGCCCACCTCCCCTGGGAGGAAGCAGCCATGTTTACGGGAAATGCAGACAAGGCCGGGCAGGGCTGCTGGTCACTCAGGCCTGAGTCCTGTCTGGGCTCCAGGAGGCCAGGCAGTGCCTTCCTCCCCTAAGGTCAGGCGTCTTCCCAGGGCCATGCCTCCCCACTGAGAGCCCCAAGATCAAGCTGTGCAAGATCCTACCCTTTTGTACCTCGATTTCCCACAGGAGTGAGTGCCCACAGCCCGCTGAGATGAGTGCCTGGAGAAAGGACAGGCCAGCAGGGCCAAGTCAGGCCAGGTTTGCTGCCTCGGCTGCCTTTGTGTTCTCAACCACCATAGAGAGGAGGAACACACACAGCAGGGAGCTCTGGGGTTAGTGGGGTCTACATCCCAGCTGTGTCCTCCAGTGAATCCCCACTTCTTGAGCCCAGCTTCCTGTCTGTGGAAGTAGGCGGTGGCTTCTTCTCTGTCCCCTACAGACTCAGCTCACTATTGCCCCACATGGTGTCCTCCTGGGTCCCTCATCTGCTCTGGGGCAAACTCCACTGTGTCCCTGGCCTTGGCATGGGATGGTTGGCACGGCTGGCACATGGGGACTGCTTCAGGGTCTGTGTGGCTATGGGCACCCTTCCACATCTATTCACAGGTGAGGTGCAAACAGGACCAGGCTGCCAGGATCCCCCCTCCCACCACAGTGTATGAGCACCTGCTGTATGCTGATTTCCAGAAGCTAACTGGGCGCTGGCCAGAGGGGCTGGGGGCAGCTAGTGAGGGCCATGGGGACAGGCAGCTGCAATGCAAGTGGTCTCTATGGAAAACTGCAGCAAAGCAGAGCTGACCTGCAGCCCCAAGGTGTCCCACTCATGGCAGAGGTCAACCCATCTGGGGACAGTCACCCTTGGGCACTGGGAGATGGGTCCTCTGGGTCAGCAGACATCCCAAGCATGCCTCTTGAGGGGCTTGGGGAAAAGTGAGATGGGATCGGGGTGACCTTGGCACCCTGGGCAGCACTTTCCAGGTTGTACCATAAGCCACAGATGCAATGTGTTCTGTGTGACCAGGGCCATGCTGACCCCTTGCTGATGTCCCCTCTCCTTCTGGGTCTGGCCTTGGTGATGGACCCTGTGCCTTCTGTCCGTGTGCCACACGTGCCACTAGTGTCCTTGCATGTCAGAAAGGCCTGATCTGCTTCTTGGGACCTGTAGCACTGAGCTCACTCTGTGTCCTGGCACCTTGCCTGGGTCTTGAGGGCCCATCCCGCCTGGGTACCGCCCTCCCTGTTGGTGTGGAGGAGGCAGCAGTGACCCAGGTGGACATGTCTGACAGTCAGCCTGGCTATGGTTGTCACCAGCTAGGGTCGGTGGAGGAGGGGATTGCTGAGGGGACCTGGCAGAGAGGGACCACCTCTCAGCTGGAATAGGGGGCAACCACAGTGTGTCCTACACTGAGGGGTTCTGAGGGCCTAGGGAGGTGGCTCTGCAGTGCAATCCGCTCTGTGCTTAGTGTTACCACTCCTACCGGCAGGAGCAATGTGGATGCACTGTGTAAGGGTGGCCGTGTGCACTTCGAGCTTGGACCTTTCCCATCCACACTGCTCCATCTGTAAGGTGGGGCTGCTGATATGCAGGACACGGTGACTGGGCACCCATAGTGCCCATGGCATCTGCCTGACCCGGGCTGCTGCCCAGTGTCCCTGGCCAGCTGTGCCCGCAGGGTGGGGAGACTGGGAGGACAGTGTTGAGACCCCTGGGCATACCACGCCTGCTCACTCAGCTCCAGGAGGTTAGTCCTGCGTTCTCCCTGTGATGGTGGTGGCCATGAGGGGAGTGCCAGTCATGTCATGTGTGCACTGGGGAATTGTGGTTCGTTTGCCCATGGGGATGGAGATGCAGCAGGAGCCACTGGCACAAATAATCAGGGTTGGACTAGAACCCCAGGGGAGT
>RJWT010036050.1:0-13344 GCA_004365215.1 Cuniculus paca | reverse complement strand
TGTAATATGTCTGAAGGTGTAGGCAACTATTCTGAAGACAACAAATATTATGGTAGCCAACGCTGTTTTGCTAATATCTTGAAATTCTGTATTGCTTACATTATTCTGCTTTGTTTGTTTTGTTTTGTTATGTTTTGTTTTGTTTCTACTGTTTTAGTTTGTTGTATTTTGTTTGATTTTACTTATCCCTGATGGTATGGGCAGGTATACTGCAGATGACAAGAGGCATTATGGTAGCCTTACCAATTGCTTTTTACCCTGTTTAAAAGTCATGTATCATGTTCATTGCTTTGTTTTGATTGACTTTACTCTGTTTTGTTTTGTATGGTTGTATTCTTTTCAAAATAAAAAATGAAAGAAAGAATCTCTGCTTTAATTGTCACACCCAACGTAGTCTTCACAAATGAAAATTGCATGTTCCACACACAATTATTGTTTACACTGACAGAACATATGTTTTGTTTATCCTGTCCTTTCCTGTAGGGCACAGTTGACATTTTTTTGGTTTCCTGCTCTCATAGGAGGTCTTCGTGATGCTGCACTTGCCTGTTCACCTGCTGGCTCACCAGCATGCTCCAAATTTTTTTGCATAGTCCCTGGTCAGAAACACTTTGTTTTTTCCCCTATCCTAAATGATCTCTTATGAGTTCCAGTTCCAATCTTCCAAGAAAATTCCTCTGTGATAATTACACTTGTTATTTTCTTTGTAAACTATCAAACTACTTATGCCACACATGTTTAAGATTGAGTAAAAAACAATGATTCGCCAACACTTTGCATTTCAATTGACATCTTGGTTGCTGCATAACTCATCATTGGTTTTGTTGTAGAAAGTTACCATGTCAGGCTTCAGTTTTGTCGAGATTTCTCTATCAATATTTCCATCATGGTGCAGTGTTGACATCAGCGGTACCAGTTTATTTTTCTTTGCCATATACAAGGCCAATGTCATATCTTTCTGAAGTCCAAAGATTATACAATACAATACTCTGTTTTGAAATTGCAGCATTTCATTTGGAATTTCTGCTTTGTTCCTCTGTATGGTTCCTATGCTGGTCAACTTGTGCTCTGTTAGCAAATGTAACATGAATTGAAAACTGGTAAACCAATTGTCGAATGTCACATTCTGATTAGTTTGGGAGATGGGAGTGACAAGTCTCTTCACAACATCATTTGGTTTATTACTATACGAATAAGGACCTGGTGGCTGAGTTCCAGGATAAATTTCTAAACTGAAAGCATAATAAGTCTTTGAATCTACAAGGCCATAAATTTTATGCCATATTTTGAAGGATTTTTTTAATATACTGCTTGAAGCTACAGCAAACTCAAAATGCTACAAGATGTTCATCAGTAGTCATGCATTCAGATGGTGTGTAAATTGCTTAACAATTATCCACAAATCTCTCCAACAGTGAGCAGATAGCAGCCAGATTATCAGTTCTTTTTCTTTCTTGGTGGGTGGTTTTGTCATCAAACCTCAGGCAATTTTGAAGGAAACCAAATGTCCTGTGTCATTATTATTCTATAAACCTCAAGCCCACACTCATCAAAAAAAATTTTTTTTTTGTCTTTTAGAGACAGGGTCTCATTATACAGTTCAGGATGGCCTTGAGCTCACTTTGTAGCCCAGGCTGGTTTCCAACTTGCAGCAATCCTCCTGCCTCAACCTCCCAAGTGCTGGGATTACAGGAGTGCACCACCACACCCAGCCCACACTCATTATTTTTCCATAAGCCTTTTACATTGCTGTAGTGACTATGAGAAAGCCCTGCTAAGTACAGCAGACCTATGAATCCTTTCAGTTCAGCTAATGAGGTATCATAATAAATACATTTTAGAGTATGGCTATCAGTGCATACAGAACATTTTACTTATATTTCAACATTTGTGTATTTCACAACATCTTGTAGCATTTCATCTGTTATAATTTCCAACACTGAATTGCAGTGCTGGCATTCCATCCAATAGGTTTCACACACACTTCCCCACCCAAGGATCCTCACTATATTTCTGAACCTAGTCCTAACATTGGATTGTTCCATTTGGTTGTGTGACCATTTAGTACCATTTCTTCTAGTCAAATATCTACTCGCATTACTGTTTTCTTCATCATTTGAGTCAAAGAGGTTTGTGTACCCTGTGTCTGTATTGGTCAATTCTTGCTCCATTTCATTGTCAACAGGAATTTTGGCTCACATGGTCAACATTGAAGTCATTATTATCTTCATCTTCCATGTATGAGTGATCTCATGATTCACTTCCAATTTATCCAAAACTTGGAAATCTCGTTTTTCATGTGCCATTGCACCTAATTGGGTTACTTTTACTAGAAAAATCAAAATGAATCCATATTCTATTATGGTAGAGTTCATGTTTACATAGCAGAATGGTTTGGGTATATTTTACACCCCATGATGCTCAAGTAAACAGATATACAGCCTGTTAGAGCATAAATGTGGGTAAAAATCCCAGTTTGACACTTTTGCATATATACAGGTAAACACAAAGGTTGCTTCCTGTATCCCCCAGGTGCAACTACTGAGATGCACAGCTAGCTACTATTATGCTAAAGTACAAATTCACAGTGGAAAAGTATGAGTTTTTCGTAACCCAGTGTTATGTCCCATAGGTATTAAGTTTGAGGTGCTTGCAGGACATCCTGGTGGAGACTGGTAGTCAGCTGATGGGTAAATGGAGCTCACATGACTAAGAGGGTAGAGAAGAGCACTGAGAATGAGAAGAGGCCTTAAAAATTGAATCTAGGAGAGGGGTGGTGACCCACACCCTGTGAAATCCCAGAACTCTGGAGGCTGAGGCAGGAAGATTACTGTGAGTTTGAGGCCATCCTGGGCTACACAGTGAGTTCAAGTCCAGCCTGAACCTGTATATAGCAAGAACCTGTCTCAAAAAAAAAAAAATGGAATCCATGTGAAAGTTGAATGTAAGGATGGTCACAGAAAGAGGAACCAGGACATACATGGAGAAGCCCAGGAAGTAGAAGAAAAGCCAGGGGAGCTCAGAAACAGAAAAGGTGTCAGCTGCTGCTTCAGTTAGGTAAGTGCCTGGAAATGTCAGGTATCGTACCACATGCCTGTAATCCCAGCTCTCAGGAGGCTGAGGCAGGAAAACCGCTATAAGTTCAAGGCCAGCCTGGGCTACAAAAGCAAGCTCAAAGCCAGTGGCAGTCATGGGCTGAGAGGAGAACCAAGAAGCCAACCCCCTCCAGTGAGCCAGCTGGTGCATGGGCTTGGAGACAAGAGGAGCCGCCTCCCACCCCACCCCAGTAATCAACTGGCTGTTTGGGAGGAACACAGCTGAGATGATAGCTACTGAAGTAAAAAACAAAACAAACAAAAAAACCCAACTTAATGCTTGTATTGTTTGATTGACTTTGCAGACCTACCCAACTTAATGCTTGTATTGTTTGATTGACTTTGCAGACCTAAAGCCAGTAGTCTAAGCATTTATCTAGAGAATAACAATATGCAATATAGTGACTATGGGTATTTCCTTCTATCTTATTTTTGAAATCCAATATTGTTCTTACTATTTTTTGTTTGGTTCTGTTTTAATGTTTTGTTTTATTTTCTTTAAAATTAGAAAAAAAAACCCTTTAAAAAAAAGAAAAAAGCAAGTTCAAGGCCAGCCTGCACTACATAGTAAGACCCTGCCTTAAAAAAAAAAAAAAAGAAGAAGTGGGTGAGGAAAAGCATTCCCTGGACTTGGCAACAAGCACAGAAGTGTATTTAGCATGTAGGTGACTTGAGAGGAAGGGGAAGTGAGGAGAGCGACTAAAGGCCACAAGTAGGCAGCTTAGAAAACACAGAACTACAAAGAAATCACACAGTCAGGGGTGGTGGTGCACGTCTGTGATCCCAGCACTCAGGAGGCTGAAGTAAGAGCATCACCACAAGTTTGAGGCCAGCCTGGGTTACGACGTAGTGAGTTCAAGGCCAGCCTGAGCTACATAGAAAGACCCTGTCTCAAAAAGACAAAACAAACAAACAAAAAAAAAAAAAAAGAAAAGAAAAAAATGTATTTATTTTTTGCAAATGCTTCCATCTCTTAGTCTGGTAATTCACATGTATTTTTATAGTAAAATGTACATATAGTTCAAATATTGTTCTATTTTTAATTGACATAATTAAGCATATTTATGAGATACTATGTGTCATGATCAGATCAGGTCAACTCATATATCCATCACCTCAAACATTTATCATTTCTTTGTGTCAGAAACATTCAAAATCTTCTCTACCAACTATTTTGGAATATTCAATTAGTTGTCATCAGCCATAGTTACCCCCACATACTATAGAACATTAGATATTATTCCTTCTACCCAACTGTACCTCTGTTAACTTTCTCAAAAAAATACTTTTTTAAGGTTCTAGGGTTCAATAATGCTTTTATTCTTCGATTTGATTGGTTTAAGTCTCTTTTCTACTATTTGATTGCAATATGCAGAAGATATGAACAGCTTTTTTGAAGAAAACAAAGAGCATTAAGGTAGCTGTTGTTGATTTCTTATTGTCTGATTGAAGGCCTGTAATGCTTTCACTCTTTTGCTTTATCTGGTTTTATATTATCTTGTTTTGTTTGAGTTTATTGTGTGTGAATGTATGAACAACAATTTCGAAGAAAACAAGAAACACTAGGGTAGCCATTGTTGATTTCCTGTCATTGTTTTGAAGACCTGTATTGCTTGCAGTGTTCTGTTCTGATACACTTTGTTGTGTTTAATTCTGTTCTGTTTTGTTTTGTTTTATTCTTTTTAAAATAAACATTTTTTTCAGTACTTGAAATCAGCCCTCCACATTAAACTATATCCCCAGCCCATTTTACTTATTTTTTAATTTATTTTAATTTTTTATTAGTGTATGTTTGCAGCACATAATGACTATAGTCCTCATGAGGAGGTGGTTCATGTACATAACACATTTTAAATCTTTTCACTTCCCCTTTCCCTCTCCTCCTTCGTTTTCCTTCCATCTCTGGGTTCCCTTATCAGTCCATTTTTAATTTTTATTTTGAGATGGGTCTTGCTAAGTTGCCTGGTCTGTACTTGAACTTGCAATCCTCTTACTTCAGCCTCCTAGAGTGCTGGTATCAAAGTTATGCACCACCATCCCCACCTTCTTCAAAGAAGTTTAAATGACCCTCAGTCCTAACACTCAGAGAAAACTACTGTTGCCATTTTGGTGTATTTATAGACTCTTTTATCAGAATGTAGTTTTTTCAAAAATTTTAATTATGCTATATGTAATACTACCTTGCTTTTTAAACATAACAGTATGTTATGAATAGTTATCATGCCACTAGGCAATCTCTTTTCATGATAGCTATATTGCAATTTAGTCCCATTACATGGATTGTTTCTTCACTGTTGGTGATTTCTTCTGTTGTGCAGAAACTTTTCAACTTGCTATAATGCCAACAAGTGGCAGTTGTTGTTGAGAAAGGGTCTTACTATGTAGCCCAGGCTGGCCTCAGACCTGCGGAGGTTCTCCCGCCCCTGCCTCCAGAAGTGCTGGATGGGTACACACCATCATGCTGGAGAATCCCGTAATTTATAATTGCAAAATACCAGTCCTCCTTTTGGACATTTAGACTGTTCCAGTATTCCTCACTTATAAGAGAAAGAGGAAGCAAAAAGTTGTCCCACTTCCAGATACACTGGGACCCAAGGTAGGCTGGTCCTGCCTGGTAAGGAGTTGATCTGCCTGAAATGCTTCCCATGGAGTCTCTGGTCAAGAGAGGAAGAAAGCAGTGTGTAGAAATGTGGGTTAAAAAAAAAGATTATGGGTCATGGTGGGTGCTAGTCCAAACCTAACCTCATAGACTTAAGTCTGAGCCCTACAAAAAAGGAAGTATCAGCAGAGGCCAAAGGAACCACCAGAAAACCAGAGGGGGGAGGTCTCCCTACTTTTCAGTGTGGCTTGGCAACGCAGACATAAGAGGGGCTCTGACACCTGTATAACTTGCAGGTTTAGAAAATGTTGCTTATTCACTGGAAACAAGTGACGCAAGAGCCAGCAAGCTCTTAACCGCTCCAGTTGGTACCCACATAAATGCAGGGAGTGGGGCGGGTTGTTTAATTTCCAACTGCCTGGACATTTCCCTGTTATCTTTCTGTTGCTAATTTCTAGCTTGGGGTCAGAGAATATTCTCTATATGATTCCAATTTTTTAAATTTGGTTAGGGTTGGTTTTATGGCCCAGGACATATGGTCTTTCTTGGCATATATCCTATTAGTACTTGAAAAGAATGTGCATTTTATTGTTGGGTAGAGCAACCTCTGAACACTGATTACATCTCGTGGGTTGATTCAGTGTGGGTATGTGTGTGTGTGGTGTGTGTGTATGTGTACACATGTGCATGTGTATGTGTGATACTAGGTATTGACTTTCCCACTGAACTACATTCACAGGCTTTTTTTTTTTTAGTTTTGAAACAGCATCTTGCTCTGTTGCCAAGCTGCCCAGGTTCCAGTTTGCGATTCTCCTGCCTCATCCTCCCGCCTAATCCTCCCAGAATTATGCCTGGGATTATAGGTGTACACCATCATACCAGCTAGATTGATGGTACTGTTAAGTTGTGTACTTGTGTTGATTTTTGCCTATTCAATTGATTGCTGACAGGTAGGCTGTGGGTCATGAGTTTAGACAAGCCAGATTTAAACTTGGGCTCCACTAGTTAGTATCTGGGCAATCATGAACAGATACAGAATTAAATGCCAAAGAAACTGTCCTGAGATCCAAACTCTACTGGTCTAGCATAGAAAACACAACTAGCAAATATTCAGATAGTGCTTAAACTGTGCCAGACTATGTACCAACCATCTTATTTTTTTGGTGGGGATTAAATCAATGTACATCAGGTGTTATCATCCTCCATTTTACAAATGAGGGAACTAAGACATAGGAAGTTTGGGTAACTTAGTCAAATAGGGGAGTCTGGGAATATGGCTCCAGGGTACGTGATTGAACGTCATCATAATGCTTTTGGAAAATAATAGGATTTTCCAGACAGCTAAGAGAAGCGAAGAGAGGCTTACTGTGAAAGTCCTTCCTTTCTAGAAGCCAGACACTTATACCAGGCACTGATGACAAGCCTTACTAAGAATCAGAAACACTTCTTTGAAATACATGGAAGGATTTAAGGGAGACCCACAGAGCTCCAAGAGCTTCAGTTAAGATCACTCCCCCTACCCCACCAACCATGCCCACCTCACCATTACTGTGAGGGGCAGAATGGAATATGGAAAAAGACCAGGCTTAAGGTTCAGATATCTGAGTTTTAATCCAGCACCCTCCCCCAACATTTACTAGTTTCACAATTGCTGTAGTTTGGATTTGAATGCCCCCAGGGTCCCATGTGTGAAGGATTTGATACCCAGGGTGGCACTGTTGGGAGACAGTGAAACATTTAAGAGGTGGAGCTTAGTGGGAGACATTTGAGTCATTGGGGTGTGCTTTTGAAGGCAATGTGGGACCCCAACCCCTCCCTCATTCTCTTTTGCTTCCTGGCCATGAAACAAGTAGATTTGCTCTACCACATGATCCTGCCATAGTATGCTGATTTGCCACAGACCCAAAAGCAGCTGGGTCCAACTGATATTGGACTGAAACCTCCAAAACCATGAGCCAAAATAGACCTTTTCTCTTTGTAAGTCAGTTATCTCAGGTATTCTGTTATGGAAATGCCAAGCTGATTAACACAAGATCTTGGGCAAATTATTCAACCTGTCTGTGTCTACCTCTTCACCTGTAAAATGAGGATAGTGACAGTATCTATCCTACAGGATTGTACTGAGGATAAAAGAAATTAATCAGTGTAAATGCTTAGATGAGTAGTAATGATTCAATACACTGTTTTGTTACAGAAACTATGACTGAAACTAATGTCACACTTTTGTCAAAGGGAAGAACATGTCTTACATATCTGTTAATTGTAGGTTAATTTGAAGTCCGGACTAAGCCAGGCAATCCATCATCACCTAATTCTGTTCATTCCCTCTTGGCATAATCTCCCACCTCCTCTCACCTGCCTTAAATTCTTCCACTGGATCCTCTGAAACACAGGATATGTTACCTACAAAATTCCCCAAATCATCAATCTCTTTCTCAGTGTTCCCTTCGCCTGCTTGCTCTCATAGTAACTTGGCTGCCCTTTGAAGACACTGCTCTCTTGCAACACCTCAAAGTAGTAACTGTTTGCTTTTCTTCCCACATTCCATACACCTGGAGATAAAGCAGATGTCTTTCCTGTTGCTTCTTGTACTTGCTTCCAAAACACTTCTCTTTTCTCCAAAATCTAAGTACCTTTGAAGCATATACTGAAGGCTATACTACTCATGACCTTTCCTTGTTGTAATCTCCCAATATATACCAATTTCACCAAAGACAAACACATTTGGCTTACATTTAGATTTTCAGAATTAGTCACATCCTCATTTAAATGCACACGAATCCCCTAGACAATCCATCCAACACCCTGGTCTCTTAGTACCTTGTCCTCTGCACTCTAGTACAATCTTTTCCTTCCTCCCATCTCAGCCAGACACTCCCAGGGGCAAACCCCAGACCCTGTCATCTGTAACCACACCACTATTGATAACTGCACCATTCCCATCTCGCCATTTCAAACATTCCATCACTATCCATCTTTCCAGTTCCTTTTCTGATCCCTTCAGACCAACAGGTTCTTTAACTCTGCTGGCTCTTTAGTTCATGAAACATCCCAGTTTCACTGTCTATCATCCTCTTCACGTCTTCCCATCTCACGCCATCCCGTTTAGATCCATTTGCCAGTTGCTATCATCATTCATTTGCATGTGCTCAATCTCCTTGTCCTTCTCCCTCGATTTTACAGTACTTGCTTGCAAAACTGCAAACTCAGTTAAACTAAATTCCACTAATGAGTCTTATTCTAAGCTGTATGACTGGAAATTAACTATGCAGACTGATCTCACTTTGAGTTTATAATGACTAATCACTGAAAGGTTCTCAGCACTGTCCAACAATCCTGCTTAGTGTCCCTTCTCAGTTCTGTCTTCTCTGCTCCAACACGATGACTTCATATCCTGTCTCTTCGCAAATGCCAACAATCACTCCCATCCTCAGTGTTCTCAAATTCTTAATCTGCAGGGAAAAGAAAAGCAATCTGAAGAAAGCTTCCTCATCTTTCCACTAGTGCTTATTATTGTGTCTATTGCCTTCAAATTCCTTTTTTCTATTTTTTCCAGTTTCTTTGTCGAATGCATTCTTTCAATGTCCTACTATTCTTTCTTCTCCATTTATATCTGGACCACTCCAATGGAAGATCCTGTTGATAACTTTGCCAAATCTAATGGTCAGTACTTAGTCACCCCTTAGGAGCACTCAACAGAGGGCAGGGGTGGAGGTGGGAGTGGACAGACATGGTGGCGCACACTTGTGATCTCAGCCTTTGAGAGGCTGAGGCAAGAGGATTGCTGTGAGTTCAAAGCCAACCTGAACTACATAGCAAAGCCCCCATCTTCAAATTTTTTTTTAAATAATCACTCACTCTTTGAAACCCTTCAGGAAATCATACTCCCCTAGCTTCCCTCTTGCCTGGCCAGTGGGCCCCCTTTCTGGCTTCCCCTCCTCCTACCAGTGTGCCTGTATCCCTATCTTCTCTCTGACTGAATTCATGCTCCAATCGCTGCCCTACATCCATCCTCCCTGTGCTTCTTCATGTTTACAAATGGCACCACCCACCCCACTGCCTCCAAATCTTACATTCTACCAGGGTTCTTTTCTTTCCTTCATTCCACACACATAACCACTGAGCAGGCTCCCACAGCTCCACCTTCAAGTCACCTCTACCTGCAGCATCCTCATCCCAGCCCCTACTACCACTCACCTAGACTACTGTGGTGACCTCCTCACTGGCCACCTGGATTCCATCTTGTCTTTCTACACCCAATTCTCTTCACATCAAAGGATAACTATAGGATCTAAATCAGATGATGTCAGCCTTGCCCCAAACTCTCTGTTGGCTTCCCGTGACACCAACGACAGCACTCAAACTCTCACCTGGACCAGCATGGCTTGGGATCCTACCCCAGCTCCCCAACTTTTCTTCTGTCCCTCAGTAAGTTCCAGCCACTCAGTTACCCTTTGCTGTGTTCACAACAGCTGAAGTTCATCCCTCAGGGCTTTTGCATTTGCTTTCCCTTTACTAGAACATTCTTCCTCTCAAATCTTATTTCCTGAATATCATTTCTTTAGAGACCTTCCCTGACCTCCCTGAGTATCCTCAGCACCTGTGACTCTCTCTCCCTCGCTTGTGTATCTATTGATTACTACCTATCTCTCCCAACAAAATCCCCAGCATGTTGAACAATACCTGGTATGAAGTTTGAACTCAACAAATCTATATTGTATGAAAAAGAAAAGAAGAGAAAGAGAATAAAATAACAGGCAAGCAAGCAAAAGCCTCAGAAAAAATGGCTTTGGTTAAAGCCAGCCTAAGCTGCCAGTGTTTCTCTTCTACATGTTTCAACAACCATGTGGATGGTGCAGCACAGGAATTACAAGGGCGGAAATAGTAGTCTGATGGGCCTGAGTGCAAGTGCCAGCTTGACTCCTGTAGTCTTAGGCAAGTTACTTAATCACGCTGAGTCACGTATATTCATTAAACAAATATTTACTGAACACCTGTGTGACTGGGATGCTGTTCAAAGATGATGTCGAGGATTTCATAAGACAATATATGAAAGGCACCTAGTACAGGTACAAATTCCCTTTGGTGAATGTTATCACTATGTATATCCAAAATGTACCAATAAAACAAAATTTAAAAAAACAAAAAAAATCCCCAAGCACCATACCTATCTCATTATAGAATGCTCAATGATCTATCATTTGTGCCCACTCTTCAAGTTTTGCCATGATACACTGTCACTATCTGTTTATAGTCATTCATGTTGGTCATTTAGATTTTCTTGTAAATTATTTTAAGACTGGAGATTTTTTCCTCTAAGTACTAGGGTTTGAACCTAGGGCCTCATGCACACTAGGCAAGTGTTCTACCACTGAACTACAGTCCCAGCCCTCCGTTTTTGTCTGTCTTTCTTTCTTTCTTTCTTTCTTTCTTTCTTTCTTTCTTTCTTTCTCTCTTTTCTTGTGTACATGTGTGTGTGTGTGTGTTTATATTACTGGAGATTGAACCCAGTAGCTTTGCACTGAGCTACATCCCCATCCTTTCTGCCTTTTAATGTTTGTTTTGCTTTGTTTTGTTTTGACAGGTTCTTGTGGTTAGAGAGTATGGTCAGTATAATTCTGGGTTTCAAGAATTTGGTATTTCCCTGAAAGACTAATATCTGACCTATATTCATAAAGGTTTTATTGGCACTAAAACAAGTATGCTCTCTATTTATGAGATAAAAAGTTCAATAAATATCACTTAAACACCAAGAGGATGAAAGCTGTCTTTTAACTTCTGATATATTTATTGCTGATATCTTCCTGGTATCCAGCAAAGAGCTTGGCACACATGAACAGTCAATAAATATTTGTTGAATGAGTGACTAATTAAACAATGATCTTATAATTGTTTAAATTCTTAAAGATATTGTGAAATAGGAAGAAATGCTCAAATGGGGAGGAGAACAAGAAAGAGGGAAGCAGGAAAGAAAAGAAGAAAAAAGTAAAATCTCTTAACCTTTATTTTTTTGGTACTGGCGATCGAACTCAGGACCTCACACTTGCCAGGCAGGCACTCACACCACTGAGCTAAATCCTCCAACCCTTCTCTTAACCTTCACACCATGGTATTTTTTTCTTACTTTGTCTGCCAGTGAGTTATGTTGCCATTTCCTACCGTCACTGTGTTTCTGATAGTTTTTTAGTTTGGTTTTTTTCTGTGTTTTTGTGGGGGGTTTTTTTGTTGTTGTTTGTTTGTTTGTTTGTTTGTTTGTTTTTGTCTTTTGAAACAGGGTCTTACTATGTAGTTCAGGCTGGCCTTGAACTCACTTTGTAGCCCAGGTTGGACTCAAACTCACAGTGATTCTCCTGCCTCAGCCTCCCGAGTGCTGGAATTGTACGCGTGCATCACCATCCAATGTATTTCTTACTATTTTGGCTTTAAATATTTCAACACAATGTGATTTAGTGCTTTAGTTTATGGCTGTTATATAATTGTGGTAAATAAATTCAATATCATTATGAAACAGCTATTTAATAAAACACCTACGACTTGTGGCTTAATTTTATGTATCTGTTGTTTTGAATAAGTAACGTATAATACAATTCAAAAGGTACAAAAGTGTAACATACTTTTCCTTCCCCTCATTTCTATTCTTTCTAGTTTCTCTGCCCAGAAACAAACACTGATAATAGAATTTTGCTGATTAGTTCAACTTGAAAACATTGTTAACATTTTAATTATTTTTTTTTACCACAGAGGGGTTTTTAATATTTGCATGAATTGTTTTAAAACAATATATGTGGAATAATCATCTTATTTTATGACTTCTGTTTTTTATTCTTCTTTGATATTTCTATTTTTTCCTCTGCGGATTAATTTTGCTTTGCTTTTATCTTCTCTGGTGTTATGAAAAGCATAACACACCCATTTTTTTTATTTCATTGATGCTTTCCTTTAACATTTTCTTATTTATGTAGCTATTTTCTGTTTGTTTGTTTTCCTGAGACAGGGTCTTATTATGTAGTTCAGCCTGAACTACATAATGTAGGGTAGTCTACACTGGCTGTGATTCTCCTGTCTCAGCCTCCTGAGTGCTGGGATTACAGCACCACCACACCAATACCTGGCTTCAAAACATATTCTTAACATCTATTTCTTGACTTTTTGGAGTGAAGAGTAAGATCATATACTATGAGTGCCCCCATTTTCAGTCAAGAACTCGTTTCCACCCTTCCTAGGATCATATTGGTATAATTGGGAATTATACATATTGTAATTACTGCTCAAATTTGGCTCTATAGTTTTAAGGAAGAGTCTACCCACCTGTTATGGGATGAATTGTCTACCTAAAAATTTCATGTTACCTCAGATTATGACTGTATGTGAAGACAGAGATCTTTAAGAAGGTAATTAAAGGCAGGTGTGGTGGAACATCCCTGTAATCCCAGCACTCTGGGAAGCTGAGGCAGGAGAATTCCAAGTTCAAGCCCAGCCTGGGCAACTTAGCATGATCCTATCCCAAAACAAATAAAAAGGGCTGGAAATGTAGCTCAGTGTGAAGGTATGTACTGCAATAAACAAATAGGTAATTAAGTTAAAAAGAAGTCATTAGGGTGGGTCCTAATCCAGTACCACTGGTGTCCTTATAAAAAAAAAGAAAGAGAG
>RJWT010036049.1:0-13338 GCA_004365215.1 Cuniculus paca | reverse complement strand
GTATCTATAGTCCTAATTGTATTTCTTTTTCGCTTTGTTGTTGGGCGGGGGGTTTGTTTTATTGGAGGGAAGTACCGGAAATCAAACTCAGGACCTTGCACTTGCTAGGCAGGCATTGTACCACTGAGCTGTATCCCTGGGCCATTCCCGATTATATTTCTAATTTCTTCAGAACATGTATTCATATTAGTTATTCAGTGTAGTCATTGAGTTGCTTACTATGCTAAATTTCATTTCTGTTTTCTTTGTTTTTTTTTAATATCATTGTGTATCACAGCTATGGCAATATAAAGAAAGTAAGTTATTTGTATTTATCATCAGTTGCTTGCTTTTAAATCAGTTACATGGATTTCAATTTTTTAAAGTCATCTTAGTATGGCTGTAAGAGTCATAAACTATCATCTACAAAGGTATAAAGATCAACATGCTAATGTTTAGATTATTTAAATTATACCAACGTATAGAATTTTTATAGTTTACTATTACACCAATGTATATAATTTTAAATGCTTGACTCATTTGCCATAGTGTATGTTGGTGGTTTAAAAATATATCAGTGAACTTCTTTAGATATCTAACTCGTAAAGCATTTCAGACAATACGTTGGTCAGTTGATATAATTTAATAAGAATTGAATTCAAGCTTGAATTTGTATAGCTTTTGAAATTTTATATAGTTGATATTATATTTTCATAGGATAAAATATACATATCTTCCTGTGATAAAAATTATGACTTATGGGATTGAAAGTAATGTAGTGGCATTTCTGACTAACGTGATTAAAACATTAATAAACCTGATTATCCAACACAGAAGAGTTGGCTTTATGCCAGCCTTCATAGGAAAGGAGGCCTTCCATAAAACACTTGTTATTAAAATGAACACTCTTCTACTGTTTTCTAACTTTTGCTTCATGGAGATCTAAGATCCCTCTAAACATTCCTTGAGAAGCTTTCCAGAACCTAAATGATTATCCTTTATAAGCCACGTAGCTTCTGGATAACAACAGAGTAACTCTCCTTGTGAATGGATTCTGCTCCTTAAAGAGCAGAAAGGGGCCAAGGTCTTTTCCTTGACTTTCAAAAGACATGCTGTGCTTTATAATGTCAAGTAGATGGAGGTGAACTAACTAAACACTGTCCCTCTCTACCTAAGATTTTTTAAAAAGACCTCCAGAGCTATTTAAGATGTTAAGATTTTTTCATTAAATATGTTGGTACTGTTCAAAACATTTATAATGCAAAGACAATGCTAATAACAAAAATACATTCAAGTCATGCTCTGTGGTACACACCTGTAGTCCTTGCTACTTAGAAGGCTGAACCAAAAGGATTGCAAGTTTGAGACCAGTGTGGGTCACTTCTGAAGACTCTATTTCAAAAGAAGATCAAATGTAGTTCAGCATTCCTTGGGTTCAATCACTAGTACTGCCACACACACATACAAAAAAAGTTCAGAGGTTCATGTGTAATAACTGATTGATTTGTTTATTGGCTGGGCTGTGAAGTGTTATTTTATGTATTTACATTTAATATAAAACACCTCTAGAAGAAAGGATAGTTATATGAAAAATTAAACATCACATGATTATATTATCAGTGGAAAATGGGAAAGGAAAGATGAGTATATTTTCTAAAATTTTCAAGTGAAAAGTATATGTGCATATGTGTAAATGCATATAATGCATATTAATTCCTTCCTGATTCCTACTTCCATATTAGAAATTAAAAATTATTAATCAAACAATCCCTATTCAATAAAAAATTTATTTTAAAACTTTTAGATAGACTCCAGATCATAATTGAATTATACTTTATAAAAAAGCAGAGAAAAAATAATCTAAACATTGTAATTTTCTCTGTAAAAATAATATAAAGATGTATTCAACTTTTTTATTTACTTTTCATAAACTCGACCTAATTACAGTATTTGGTTCTATTCAATACTTGGTGTTATACTGGATATTTTGATATATGATATTTGTTATATATATATATGTGTGTATATGTATACACATATGTGTGAATATATATATATATATGGATATTTTATTAAATGCAACAAGTGTAATGGATCAAATGGATGGTAAGCTTTAGCATGGAGAAATCAAGCAAGAAATAAAGATTTCATAAGAGTGATAGATCATGACCAGGCTCAGAAGAAATTGTTGAACTTGACTTGGCCTAGGGGAAATAGTTTAATTATGAAACTTCATATAACTAACCCTGAAACACTTGGTCTTCTTACTGGTGTTATTTATGTGGTGAATATTATTGCTGTCATTCATCAAAAGTCATAGTGTTCAACCTATAAACAATGAGTGAAATTGGAAAGGAAGAATTAGTTGCTAAAACTAGTCATCTTATATTTTCTTGATTATCTCAGAATCTGTTATAACTCTACCCAAAAGTAGCCTTCCTAGCCTTTTTAAAAAAGGAATAAAGATATCCTGATTGTAAGACTCAGACAAATCCCAGGAAAAGAAAATATGTCTGGGCTTCCCCACATTGGCAGGAAAAATTTAATGGTAACAATCATTTTACTGTAACAAAGAACCATCAGCCAAAAATAATGGCCTAGGTTCTCTCTTTAGCATACTCCAGTCTAGCAGGAACTATTATTAAATTATATTTTCATTTTAAGTCTTTTTCATAATATATTTAGCAGTACGTGGTTAACGTCACATTTCACATCACTGAAAGTATTAATCTGAATATTACTCTTGAATTTTTGTTAATGTGCGATATTAAAACACACTGGCATTAGAATTTCAGTAAATAGGGAATGTTGAGGCAAATTTCCACCAATATGATTTGCATTAAGGAAATCACTTAGACTTTTTAAAAATAGCACATTAACTCTTCAAAACGCTTGAGCAGCATGACCCTAACACTTAGCAGTTGGAATTAATGGGTCTTTGAAACCGTTAGTATGTCCGTGAACTGTTATTTCATCCTGAAAGCTTTGTGTTACCTAGGTAGTGCTGTATGTCATGTCCCTGCATCACTTTTGGTAGAAGGTTACTCATTTGTAATAGCAGAAAACTTATTATTTATTCTTGTGATGTTAAATGGCTCTCCTAGATGTGTGGCATGTCACAATGATTTATTTAAAGGAAAAATCCAAAGCCTGATCTCATGTTGAATTCAGGTTGAGCTCCTAATGAAAGTCTATACAGACTCCAGACAATTCCATTTATGAAGAAATTTCCATTTCATTTAGAATTCTTTGGCAAGTGTTGAATTCATTTATGTGTTCAAAAAAGAAAGAGAGAGAGATCCATCATTTTCTGCTAGTAAAATAAGGAGAAAATTATATAAGCCAGAGAAAAATATAGCTCAAAGTTGAAATATAATGACTGTGACTAATGTTAATGTGCTGCTCTTCCTTTCTAAAATTATAGAAACATAGACAGTACTTAGAAATAACTGGTAATGTTCTTTGCCCTCTAAAATTTCCATCTTAATAGGTGGAAGATATGATTTGATTTGATGCATTTTAATGAATGTAATCATTAGTAGATGCAGCATACCAAACTTTTTTCAAACTACTCTTAGTTTAGCAAGTGTGTCAGTGTTACTGGGTTATTTTCATTTGGCATTCATAAAGTAAATTAATCAGCATAACGCATCCTTTCTAAATTATCCACGCTGCATGTTGTCTAACCATTTTTGTCTGAATTAAATCAGCAGTCGCATTGTTTTTAATAGTAAGATTTAATTACGTTAAATTATTAGCATATCTTTATCAGTAGCATTAACAGAATCAAATGCAATCACTACCATTTTTTTACACTATGACAGAGCATTTCCCAATTGGTTGGATAAAAAGGGAGAAAATTCACATCTTTCAAATGGCATTTTGTTTCCAGAAATTAAATGCAACCAGCTCATCTGAAGGAAGCACAGTTGACGTTGCTCCACCCCGGGAAGGTGAACAAGCTGAAACTGAACCCGAGGAGGACCTTAAACCAGAAGCTTGTTTCACTGAAGGTAAACAAATTCTAATGTGATTGAACGTAGTCTTCGCTCACTCCTCACGGAGACTGAATATCTCTCATCCAAACGATACATTTAAAAGAAGCATGGAGGGTGTATTTATCTTTGTTTTCCTATTTTCTTTCACAAAGTCTCTGTCTGTATTTCCAAATCATAGTATGTATTATAGCAGATACTATGCTTGGACAATTAAAGAATCTTTTTGTTGTTGCTCTCATCCTCCAGAATGTCAGAAAACAGATCTATGTGATAAGTGGCATTCTACATGTCGTATGTCACTGATACCGCAGTGCCTTCTGAATGCACTAGCAGTAGTGGGCTGTGATTTGTAGCTGCTGCAATGATCACATCCCGTCCCTCACAGTGTAAAATGTGGTTGTTTTGCACTATGGCCAGCACTTAGGGGGAACGTAGCTTTGTAGGAGAACCTTGGCAAGGGTGGCAGTAGTGGTTCTCACGTGACCAGTGTAGTGTCTGCACACAAATCAAAGATTTACTGATTTTCTGTGACTGTATTTAATCTAATGAGTAGTAGCTCAGATAGTTAATTCAAAAGAGTGGGTACAAGTTAGAAATGCAGTAATATGAATCATGGAGGCAGAGGACAAAGGAATAAGATGACTGACTGACAAGATGGGTCATAAATGTAAGGAAGACACTGAGGCCGAAAATAAATTAGCTTGAAAAAACTGGCAGTGGCTGATACCTGACAAGACAGTGGGATCTTCTATGCTTGAAAAGAAGGAAATAAAGATGCAGGATTGCATGTAAAAATGAATTAACAACTTGAAAATGCAGTTTTGCCCCAAACCTAGGAAGTGTACCTGAATCCTGTTTCCCTCAATTGCCTTGAGGGAAAGAGATCCTGACAGGTACTGAAGAATGAGATCATTTTTACTCAAGCAGTACAGGAAAAGTAAAGTAGACCCTTGACTTCTAAGTAGCTAGCTGAGAATTTAAGTCTGAGAATGATTCATTAAAGAGGAGGAAAATTAAAGATGACTAGGGAATATAGTAGTCAGTTACCCCCAGATAATGAATTCGCACCAGGGTAACAAGGGAGAAAGAAAATTTATTTTTTTCTTACTGAAGATGAAGATATAGTTGTCTAAGTTATCATATTTAATGTTGCCTTTCAGGGTGTATTAAAAAGTTCCCCTTCTGTCAAGTAAGTACGGAAGAAGGCAAAGGAAAAATCTGGTGGAATCTTCGGAAAACCTGCTACAGCATTGTTGAGCACAACTGGTTTGAAACTTTCATTGTCTTCATGATACTTCTCAGCAGTGGGGCTCTGGTAAGTGAAATGTACATTGACAAGAATCAGCTTCTGGTAAAGTAACATCCTTTCAAAATACCAAAAGCATAAGAATCAAAACAGAAGGTCTATCTGTGCCTTGCAGAGCTGACCAAGATGTAACTATGCAAAATGTCATTCAAAACCAATCAGAACCGTTAAACAGATCGAATTTCTCATCTGATGTTTATCTAGCAAATGTTTTCCTCCCTGAGACAACCTTTTGCAGAGATGTCCTGTGGCTGTGTTACCTTCCCTGGCAAGTGACATTCAATTTGTCCTAATAATCATATTAGCATTTATGGACTAAAAGTTTATTTTGCTTTCTTCATATGTAATCAACTTATTCTTTTAAAGTGAACCAGATCATTCAGGAAATTACGGAAAGTATTTTTGGCATAAGCTAATTCTATCCCTTTTGAACAGAATTTACAGTCTTTGTAGCAATGTCTTTGTAGCAATAATTGAGGTAAGGTATTTTGACATAAAAAGTAGGGATAAAGCATAATTCACATCTGTAAAGATATTGGCCTTTCCCTATCAATATATTCACAGTTTGTTTTAATCATTAGATTTTATATGATGTCCAGTGTTTGATATTTTCCAATATTTATCAAATCATTGCTTTGTACTCAATATTATACTAAACAATTTTTCAAGTACTTATAGGAGGCAAGCCATTGAGGTAAAATAAAGTATTCTTGATTCACAGGCTTTTGAAGATATATACATTGAACAGAGAAAGACGATCAAAACTATGTTAGAATATGCTGACAAGGTCTTCACTTATATATTCATTCTGGAAATGCTTCTCAAATGGGTGGCTTATGGATTTCAGACATATTTCACTAATGCCTGGTGCTGGCTAGATTTCTTGATTGTTGATGTAAGTATCCAAAAGATTTTTATGAATTTATTTTTAAGAGCCAAGTTTGACATTTAACATATTTATATAATTAAAACCTTGAATCTGAGAACCTGGTCACTAATATTGACATAGCTATAAAGCGTTTTTAATTACAATTAATTCTACAATGCAGGACATCTATCAGAATAAAGGAAGGCTAAGAAATGTAGACAATGGTAAGAGAAAACACAGGGTTGCTTTTCTCCCCTGAAAGACAAGGACCTCAAGATAAGAAATAGCTTTTTTAAAAATCTGTTAATTAACAGATCTAACCACTTAATTTATTAATAATTCCATTTTTTAAAATCTCCAAAAACAAAATAAAGATAGATTTGAGGACCAGGAATTGTTAGAATTAGTCTTTAAATTTTTACCAGAGCACATGTGTTAAATTAACCCATTTCCTGTATTTCTTTTGTCCCATCCAGAGACAAGATGCATTTCCATTTTAAAATCAGTTGTTAGATATCCCAGTTAGCTAATCAGATGTTTACCATGCAAAGTTAGGTGTAGGTCTGCTCTCAGTTTGATTACCCTGGGGACTGTAGTCATAGAAACATTGCAATTACAGAATCTATCTGACTTGTTACCCTTTTATTTAATTTTTTTGTTCCAAATAATGGAGGGGTACTGGGGCAAAGTGACAGTCATCTGGTTCTCAGTCATCTGTGATATTCCATTGCACAAGGCTTCACAGTTTCTAACAAAACAAGGTGCTCTAAGCACTCTGTCTAGCTGTTTCCTAGCAATCAGGAAGCACTTTATTTTTAGCTCTAACACTTGCCAGGAATCAATGATTCCTGTATATGTGCATTCATTCTTTTAATCATTTTTGACAAGTCAGGGTCTACCCAAATTCTACTCTTTCCTCTGACAGATTTATACTTATAATTCTATAGCCAAAATGTATTTAATTCTTTGAGTTCATAAAATATCTGCTGCCAAGTGGCTTTAAATAGACCAGATATGACTTCTAATTTCTGTCTTGACTTTCATAAATAATAGAAATGAATTTTAATATTGTCCTAAAAAGGTATCCACAAAGGGAAAGTTAATGTTCTATGTTATCTAACTGGAATGGATCTTAAAGACTCTCTAGTCTGTTTTCTAGATATCAAGAAACTGAGGTATTGGTTTAACAGTTTTCTGGACATAACACAACCATTTCAACACTGATACTAGTGTTTATATCTCTGCAACATGTTAACGAAGGTGTTCTATGGATTGGCAAGCTAGTTTATCTTATGCGAGCCTGTACTATTCTTTTTCCCCAAACCAGAGACTGAAATACATGAATTAATATAACCACAAATAAGAACCTGTCCTCAGACCAGTAGATTCACAAAGCTAAAGTAAACATCAAACAGGTTTTGAGAATACAAGTAAAACATCCTAAGAAAACTTCAGATTCCATAGGGCATATTGCTGCAACTAAATCAAACAGCCACAAAACCCTAAAACAAACATTTTACTTTCAAATATACCTTTCCAAAACTACATTCATATTTTTGAGACATGCATCTATGTAAAAAGTGTAACCTTTCAATCTCCTACTTAAAAGTAAAGTGAGATTGCAGTGAGTTTTCTAACCTCCTAAAATACATTTATTTATTCAATAAACATGGTCGAATAGCTATTAAGGGCCATATGCTACTGTAGACAAAGGAGATATGGATAGGATGGTGCATGCTCCATTAGAGCTCTCATCCATGGGGCAGGAAGTATGGGAAACAAGCAGCAGGTACATAAATATTATCAAGGTGAGACAACTGGTCTGAAATAAAGTAGGTCATGTAGTGAGAACAGGTGAGAAGGGGACCAAGCAGACAGTGTCAGCTACTTTCCAGGGTAGGGTCCTTGAGCAGGTGATTAAGAAAAGAGGTCAGGCATTCAAAAATCTGAGGGAGGAGACATTCCCACTTCTTGACTCTGAAGTGGGAATGAACTGAGGAGATTCAAAAGACACAAAGAAAACTGGTGTGCTTCTGTGTGGTAAAACCCAAATGAGAGCAAGGGAAGCTGAATTCAGAAAGTTACACAGGAGCCAAGAAAGAAGTTCAAATCTCATTATAATTTATTACATATTGTGTTACATAATTTATTGTACATTAATTATAAATACAATGAGAAGTTCTTGGGGGAGGTTAAACTGAGATTTAATGTTCTTTCATAAAGTGATCACATTTGGAGAAAAAAGGCAAAAACTAAAAGCAAAGAGACCAACTCTTAATAATCCAGGAATGAGGAGATTTTGTCTCAGATTATGGTGAAGAGATTCACTGATGGACTTGTTTGGAGTGAAGAAAGGATTCAACAAATAGTTTTCTTCCACAAATGGGAAGAAAGTAGAATCACTAACTGTGGTGAGCAGGATTGGAAAACACATTTAGCAGGTTAGCCAGATCATGGATGAGAGAAATGGATTAAATTTCAGATTGCTATTAAGACACTCAAGAGAAGATACTGAATTATATAGAATTCTATATCTACAGTTCAAGAGAAAAGCCAGGACTTGATGTTAAATTTAGGGGTCAACTGTATATAGCTGGCTCTGAGGCTATGAACCTGTTTCAATTCATGTAGGCAAAGAATGCAAATTGACAAAGAAGTCCAAAATCAAATTCTGGTGGACACTTTAACATTGGAATTTTGGCAAAGGAGACAGTAAGGAGTAAAAGACCAATGAATAGTAGTTAAAAGGATAACAGAATATGGCTGGTGTCACACAAGCTCAGAGAAGATAGTACAGTTTTTCCAAAGGAAGGGAGAACAAGTTTTTCAAAAGCTACAGCAAAGTTAAGTCACAAAGTACTATTTTTTAATAGACACTTGGGTTTTGGCAAAATAAGATCATGGTTCTTGTGAATGAGAGAGTCTTTGAAATTGGTGGGAATAAAATACTGAAAAAGTTGGTGGAAGGATGGCAATGAAAAGTAAACAGCAAGCATGAACATCCATTTTAGAATCGAGGACAGCTTAACCCATACCTCTGCCTGCCAGGATGTTATATTAGATGGCCCAGTTTTTCCTGGTTCTGTATAATTTTTTCTATCCAAATACTGAAAAGATATTATCTTTATAAAATTCAAGATATACTATACTATTCCAGAATTACACAAACTGTACTATAGATGCTGTTATTGGACAAATGAAGAACTAAATAAATAATTAATGAAAGCAGTTTGATTGCTTGTTATCCTTATGGATTTTTGCATAAATATCATCCTTCAGAAAATTCTTCTGAGCATCAATCATAGAAAATTCAAAATCACTTTTAAACTGCCTTAATGTGCTAAGGTGTCCAAAACAAACTCTAGACTCAGCCATGAAGTGGGCATTGCCCACAGGTAATGTCCACTTCATTCACAGCCCAGGGCAGTAATATGGCTGCAGTGAGATCCTTGTTTGATGCTGTGGGTCTCATTTTCCCTGCTTTTTCAAGGTCTCCTTAGAATCCCTGCCAGATGTTCTGTTGCTGTAAATAATAGAACAGAGACACTTTGGAACCCTAATATTTATTTCCAGTTACCAGAAATCTCTAGAATCTAGTGATTCCGGACTTAATTCTTGAAATATTGTGCATTCTCAATAACACAGTTAGATTGTTCACAATAGTAAGACAGTGTATTGTCTAGCACTCTAAAACCTTATTGTGAGCTTAACACTAATGAAGCAAATTATATAATGACAGTGAAAATTGCTACCCCTGATTTGCTGCTTGCCATGTACCAGTATTTCTAAAAGCACTTTACATATGTTAGGTCATCTAATCTTCAAAGTTCCATGAGATAGAAATAACAACAATTCTTAGTTTTGCAGTTGGGAAGCTAAGGCAAAGAAAGGTTAAATTGTTTGCCCTAGTTAACCTAAGTGGCTAAACTGAATTTTGTACTAAAGTAGTTTAGCTGTAATGATTGTGTTTCTAATCCTTACTTTACAAATCTCATTAATAACATCTGGGTTTTTTTGTAATTTTTTATTTTAAAGAGAATAAAACCAAGCAATATAAAACAAAATAAAGCTACTCAAAACAAAACAGTGTTAAGTGACACAAGATTTCAAAACAAGGTAATAGGAAATCAACAATGGCTACCATAATGCCTCTTGTTGTCTTCAAAATAGCTGCCCATACCATTGAACATAGTAAAATCAAACAAAACAGAACAGAATAGAACCATTAAAAACAAAACAATGAATGCAATACAGGATTTCAAAACAAGATAATAGTAAATCCAAAATGGCTACCATAATATATCTTATTATCTTTGAAATAGCTGCCCATGCCATCAGATATAATAAAATCAAACAAGATAAAACAGAATAAAACAAAACAATGAAAACAATACAGAACTTCAAAACAAGATAATAGGGAATTAACAATGGCTACCACCTTCAGAAGGAGATCCCCCATCGATGCTATATTGTGTATTGTTATCCACTAAATAGATGATCAGACTACCAGCTTTAGAACTGCACAGTCAATGAAATACTAAACACTACAAGCATTAAATTGTATTTTACTTCAATAGCTATCATCTCAGCCTGTGTTTCTCTGGATCAGCCAATTGCTTGGGTGGGGCAGAGACCTTGGTTCTTCTTGTTCGCCAGCCCATGCGCCTGAAGGGGCTGGAATCTGGTTCTCCTCCTTGCAGCCCACACATGCCACCAACTCACAGGAAGTGACTGGTTTCTTGTTCTCTTCCCTGCAACCCACAAATGGTGCCAACTCACAGGGAGTGGCTGTCTTCTGAACATTAATTATAAATTATAAATTATCTATTAATTTTTAATTTATCCTACAATATGTCTTCTTATTATTATCTCTACTTTGCTATAGGTTTTGTCTCTGTCTTGGAGGTTTAGGAATGTAACACAGCTAGTAGATGGCAGAGCTATCTCGATCTAGCACAGTGCTCTTTGCCCTATATTTTGCAATAGATACAGATCAACCTGATATATTGTGTTCAAAGTTCTCATGTTTTACTCTGAAAGTGGTTGCTTATAAGTAGTGGTGGTAAAAAATGAGATGGTGTCCTGCTAATTCATACCTGCTTGTCTTAAATTTCAGCTAGAGGACTTGCAAAGAGAATTAAAATACAATAACTTTGAGATAAATTAAATCACTATAAATTATTGTCACATCATTTAAATTCTGATCTCTACACATAATTTCATGTAAATAATCTACTATGTGATTTGAATTTTCCTAAAAATATTCTCCTAGTAAAAATGATTTAATTTCTTCATTTTGGGGAGTAATTTAATTCTACTTCCTCACTATTAATTTATTACTAAGAAAAAATTTGCACTGGCAAGATTCCAGATAGCCCTATTAATTGAACTATAAATTTCTATAACCTGTTCTTTGAAAGCTATGAACCACATTTTTAATTGTTTCTTTGGTAATATCTGCCAATGTTCCTCCTATCTCCTATCTTTCACCTTCTGTCATTCATTTTTTTCCTAGATTCACAAAACTGAGTCTAGTGCTGTTTTCAGTCTCTCTTTCTTTTGTCCCTCACAGCCTGAATAAGCAAACTCTCCTCCTGCTGTTACCTACTTATGAATGAGTTGGGGTTGACCACTGCTGTTCTACAGTACAGCACCATCAATACAACCAAATGGACCAGACAATATATTATTAACTGTGCTCTCTGCTTCCAGCTATGACCTCATCAAACATCTTGTTTAAGAAGATCCATTTGGCCCCTTTTCTTCTTTAGTGCCTTCTCATGGGATGTAGTTCTTCAACCAGGATTCTAAATGTAAAGACAGAAAAGTGTTCTTATCTGTAATATTAATAACAACTAATCTTCACTAAGCCATAAATTAACCCACATCTTTAATGTATCTTAATTCATTTAATCTTAACCCATGAGACATTTATTGATATTATATCAATTCTTCAGATGAAAAATTTGAGGCATAGTTTTTAAATGCTATATATCTTAAATATATTATGCATAATCCCAAAAGGATTGTGACTTTTTAAACATCCTTTTTATTTTGAAAAGAATACAACCAAACAAAATGAAACAGAGTAGAGTCAATCACTACAAAACAATGAACATGGTATATGACTTCTAAACAGGATAAAAAGCAATCAATAATGGCTACCATAATGCCTCTTCTTATCTGCAATGTATATTTATCAGGGATAAATAAAACCAAACAACATAGAACAAAATAAAACAAGTAAAAAACAAAAACAAAACAAAACACACAAAGCAGAACAATGTAAGCAATACAGAGCTTCAAGGTACTAGTAAAACAGCACTGGCTACCATAATGCTTCTTGTTATCTTTAGAATAGTTGCCTACACCTTCAGACATATTACAATCAAACAACACAGAATAGAGTAAAATCAATCAAAACAAAAAAGTGAAAGCAATACAGAATTTCTAAACAAGATAATTGGACATCCTCAATGGCTACAATCATATATTCTGTTGTCTTTAAAATAGCTGTCCATGCCATCAAGTATAATAAAATCAGACAAAACAGAATAAAATGAAACTAATCAGAACCATGAAGACAATATGAGTTTCAAATCATGATAATAGATTAACAGCAGTCACTTCCTTCCCTTTTTAGATAATTCCTCCCCTTTGACTTTCCCAATATGTATTGTGCATTTTGGATCCCACTAACTCCTTTAGTTTGTTATACTAAGGAGACAACACAAAACTCACCCATGTGACTCTGAAACATTTCATCCATGAGCATGATCTCAAGTTGCCTCTATCCACCTACAAGAGCCTTGAGGTTATCTTCCTTTATAGCTGAGTAGGTTTCCACCACATAAAATGCTATGTCTTTCTTGTCCATTCTACAGTTGATAAGCAGGCTACCCCTACTTTTTTTCTGGCTCCCTGTCACATAGGGCATTGTTCTCTGTCCTTTGACTTTCAGACTATGAATTTTCTTTCTAATTAAATGTATTTCTTGTATAGAGCATATTGATGGATCCTGTCTCCACATCCATTATGCCTCTGTTTCTTTCTATTGGTGCCTTGAGGCCCTCTTACACTGCATTGTCTCTGCCATGCTATTTTCTTGCCATTGGCTCCCTAGTTTTCCTCTCCATTCAATCAACTGGCCCCACTTGATGGTCCCCCTCTGCCATTGTTCTTGAGAC